>SZWC01017030.1:1804-42769 GCA_023375785.1 Penium margaritaceum
TCTCGCTGTACATGAAGCGCAGGGTGGACGCCAGCATGGTCGCCGACTCCATGCACGTAGTAGGCGGCCGGTCGGGGTCGCGGGGCACACGGCGACTCCCTCCCCGTGGTCCGCCAAAGCCCCACCCGCCCAAACCCTCGCCGTATCGCCCGCCCTTTCCCTTGCCGTTGTGGCTTCCGTCAGCGAGTTTGTCGCCGGGATTCCTGTCGTCGGAGTGGTCCCTGTCGCCTTCGTCGTCGCTCTGCTCATCAGTTGGAGACGACGCGACTTTGCGACTACGTCGCCGTCCTCCGCACCGCCGCCCTCCCCATGGCCAGGGCTCGTCGGCGAAGCCAGTGTAGTAGACGAATGCTGCTGCGCCCGCGGCTACCGCGGCGGCTGCTGCTGCCATTGGGGAGCACCAGCCGGAACCCTGAGGCCAGCAGCCGCGGTGTAGAAGCCTTCCCTGAATTGGTGAGAGATTCGGCGGATCTGGGTGGCACGGGTAGGGGAAGGCCGGGGAAGATGCTGATGCTTCGATCCGCCGGTCTTGCGAGCCAGCGAGTGCGGCTCAGGGTACAATCTGCCAACGCGGGCGTGCACTTGGATCCATCCGGACTCAAGATCGTGTTGCGATGCGGAAGCCGCTCCAACAAGCGTGCGAGGAAGTTCTACATCGGCTTGTTGAGGGAAGCAGTTAGACCCAGACGGGGAAGGCGCCCGACTTTGCTGCTGGCTGACAGGTGGACATTCCTCAATGTTGCGATGCCGAGTAGGGATGCGAATGATCAACAAACGGGTCATGTCAACACTTGCAGCTCAACTCTCTGCCCCCCGTCTCCTCCATGGCGGCGGTGACTGTTCCAACTGTTCGCACAGCTGGCTCTGACGTGGTACGAGTGTCTTTTTCCACATACAAGTGCTGGTGGGGGATTCGCTAGTATGCACAGACCTTGCAGTCGCGCGTGTCCCATGGGGTGGTACGGCTCAGAGGCAGCCGTCGTTGACTTGAGCCACGTCATTCGCCCATCGTCATTCATCGCTAGCCTCTAGTCCAATCGCAGACGAAGTTCGCATACGTAGCGTTCCAAACATGTGTCGCCACTCGCAGCGAGGCTTACGCATCACTAGGATATTGCGAATCACAAAAGCGACGCAAATCAGGTGTGGGTCTCGCAAACTCGGGCTCTCGTCAGACAGATGTCGGGGTTTTGCAGCATTTTGCCTGTCATGCATTCATTCCGGCGCATCGAAGCCTGAAATAGGCCGGCAGTGGTGCACACAACAAGGTGTACGGAACGGCTCGGAAAAGCGGGCGGAAATGAAAGCTTGCGAACTGACGTGGCGCTGCGACAGCTTGGCGACAGACTTGGCTAAAGGCCCAAAAATACAAACCCGCCAGAAATCTCTGGTGTGCGAGAGCTTTGCGGCACAAAGAGCGCGGTGCGATTTGATACGTCTTATCCCTTGTTCCTTGCAATTTTTAATCCTCCGCCAATGACATGGCCGGTTCAGCCTGACTGGTACTTGGTTCCAAGGCTGTAGTCTGTCTTCGAGATGTTTGCGCCCATCCCCACCGTAACATTTTGTCACTTCAAACAGCTGGTTCTCAACAATACGAGAAAAAAGGAATGGGTGGCATCGATCGAAGGCCCAATGAGCCCGACAAGAGATGTTTGAACAATCCACATTCAAAAGTTTCAACGTCGCTCGTCTGGTAGAACGAGTCATGTCGACAGAGCATGGCTTTGGCGATGCAGGCCCAAAGTGCAAGTGAGCACCACTCGCAATCACGCTCAACCCTTTACATGCAGACACCAACCCATCATGCCATACATGAGTCCCTCAAGAATTCACCATTGAACGCCATGCATCCTTGCTGTATGATATTGTGACAAAGTTCTTTACAACGAACAGAGCTTGTGGAGTAAAGTTGACGTCAAGAGATAATGAGCAGGCAATGAAGCCAAAGGTTGCTGTTATACAAGCGAGATAAAACAATGAACCGTGCACCAGAAAGCAGAATAGCCTGCCAGCGAGACAAGTTTCGTCTACCGAACGCATGTCTAAACTGCATCCAAGCTTGAGTGTGTTAGCAAGGATAAGTGACCAGATTCTACCTACACCTTAGTCGTGGTCATATTGGACGCCAACAAGACCGTGGACTTGGATACCAAGATGGAGATCATGGAAGAGTTGGAGAGTGATGTCAATATGTGTGTCAATTTTGTCTTTATGAAGAGTGCACTCCATACAAGTGTTTATGCCATCGTTTGAGGACATGAGGTTGGTGTCATGCATGCTCTGGCTACTTCGAAGAAGAAGCACAAGGAGAATGCCAATGGAAATGAAGGGTTTGGGACAAGTGCGCTTCATGTCGAAGAGAATCTCGATGCATAGACTTTGCAAGTGTTTATAGTCATTACTCCATTCCAATGTTGGTGTTTCCACGGTATTTGCGTATGTATGTAAGTTAGTCATCATTGGAAATGCTTGACATCCACGAATGAATGAGACCAGTGATCAACTTGTCTACGTACGACATGAATGTGGACTACACATGATGTCGGAGCACTCTGGGCCATGTCCGGTTCCACTGCCCATTGCTCATAATCACACACATTGAGCAATTTGGAAACACATTGCACGCATGCACACATCTTCATGCATCCTTCCATATCTCAGGATCCTTGTGGGTGGACCATTTGGTAGCCTTGGAGATCCTTTGGATCATAAAACTTAGTTGTCCAATGTGCTTGAATGAGGTTGTGGGGAACAAAGCATGGAAGTACAATCTTTGGTTGATATTACATGTTGTAGTTCAAAACTCCAAATCCCAACTGACGTGAAACCTGGCTTTGACAAACCCAAATGAACATTCCTTATGCACCAGTTGGCATGAACTGAAAGGTTCTTATGGTGTTCGTGGATGGCAGGCACCAAAACTAGTCCCGTAACATCGTGTGCCACAAAACGATGTGAGTAGATTAAACCCCTTTAAGGGAGCCTGCATCCACGAGGAGATTTATTCCGGAGGGCATCAGAGATAATCAAGAAATGCAACTTCAAACATGTGTGCATCGTGAGCACTCCGCTGCCACCCAACCACGACATAAGTAAACATTAAGTCTTCATTGCAAGAGGCTGATACATTCATGGAAACTGGTTAGTGCAATCTCATTTAAGCACCCCTCTCGGTGAATGGAACGGTCACTGGGATGTGCGTGCCATCGATGGCACCAAGGCAATCAAAGAACCAAGAGAGGTAGTCACGTCGCCCGCGCCGTGACCATCGCCCTCTTGCGAATGATCAATGATGGATGATGAGAGAGTGCACATGGCTCACACCACTTTGTGTAGGTTGCAATGAATTCTTTTGTGACATAGTTGGAAGCGCTCCCTCAACTCACGCACGGGCGTGTCATGAGCTATGATCATGAGCCAAAGGAACAAAATCTACAACACACTAAGAATGGTACTTTTAAGGTCTACGAGTACAACTAAAAATGGGTGTCCATGCCTCCAAAGACATCCTTGTGGTGTTGAAACTACGTTTAGGATGGTTGGGTTCAAGCTCTTCAAACCACAATGCTTTGCCAAACGCACTCGTGTGCATGGGCACGATTAAGACTCGTGGTTATAACCCCTAGTATATCCGTCATATGAATTTGAATGTTACATAGACAGAATGCTACATAGATATAGATGGCATGCCGCATGAGGGACGCACGAGCAAACGCACGTATGTGGAAGCCATCCATGGTTTTCCTTGTGCGTGGAAAAACGTGCACTTTGAGTTATACCACTTGTATAAAAAAACAAGACCCATAGAGTGCAACACAAGATCACAAGGGGAATTCACGATGCAAATTGAAGTTGTAGACTATCAATCCGTGAGAGGATTTGTCCTCTCACGGCAAGGTCCCAACAACAAGGAACGTAGCAAGGGTTACAGTCCTTGCTGTTGGGACCGTTGTGCTTGGAGAGCAATTACAAGTAGAGTGAAAAATTGGAACTAGGAGAATTCCGGGACAAAATGACTATAGTTGATCACAACTATAGTACAAGAAGTAGTACATCAAACACAACTCAACTAGAGACTAATCCAAGACTCCCACGCTTAGACACAGCTCCTGCCCCACAGGTGGGCAACTTTTAGCAAGACAGCTCTAGCAAGTTGTTTAAGTCTTGGACGTAGTCAGGCAACCTCTTTTAGGTAGTCAGGCCTTCAGGTAGTCAAGGGCGTCCACCTGCCCAGGTTGGCAGACTGCTGCCAAGCTTACTAGGGTCTTACGAAGAGTGTCTGCAAAGTCTTGGCCTCAGATGATGTTTGGAACTGGTGGAGGCTGTTGTGGTAGACTGCAGGCGGAAAGCTTGGTGATGATTGAATTTGTGAGTGAAGACTGCCAGGCTGGCCACCTTTTATAGCAGGCTACTGGCAAGTTGACACCTATCCAGGCTGATGGAAGCTTTTGGCTGTGGCTGGGGAGATTCCTAACCTGGGAATCTTTCTATGGGCAGTAGCCCCTCTAGTAGCATCTGCTAAGTTATGCATGGATGTGCTGATGCAAAGCGGCCCCCGCTTGTGGCTTTGCATGTGACTGATGACTCCTGCATGCATGCTATGACGTAGTGTCGTGTCGTGTATGCATGCGTTGATGGAGAGTGGTCCCCACTCTGGGCCTTACATGCTGTTGCTCAGTCACGCTGATGCAACAGGCGATGCCGGGCGGTCCACACTGCCCAGTCAGGTGTACTCCCACACTGACTTGACCTAGCCCAAACCCAACTGTCGTTGGTCGCATTGCAGAGCAATGGACTGGTCAGGATCAAAAAGCATGCAGAACCCTGCTGTACATGCAACACACAGCATTTTGCAGCTTCAGGGTCCATTCCTCCCTTGGACCTAGATGCCAAAAAACAAACCTGACCTGTACAAGCGAAGAAAATCTCTGCCGAGATGTTTTGAGCAAAAATTCCCCAACTTCTTGCAGGCTCCTCCGATTCCAAAATCGACTACGCTAGTTGGACCAGAAAAAATAGGCGTTGTAATCGTCACCTCTAACACCCCCCCCTCGATTGGTGCGCCAAAGAGTTTTACTAGTCATGGAAGAAGAAATTGGTGACATCGATTGTCTCCCGGAGGGTTCGATGTCCGAATAAATGTTTGTTGCTGTTCCGGTGTCGAAGAGATTTAGAAGGACCTTTCCTTGCTCTCGGGCTCAAGCTGGTCCTTGACTACAACGACTAGGGCTCCTTGTGTGTATTATTAGGGTTTGGGAGGTTGTTGTTGGGCTTTTCTTGCTAATTGCGCCATGACAAACTGTTTGGTGGTGTCTCAAGTGGACACGGAAAATCTCAACGACTTATGCTACAAGAAAATGTGTAGGGGCATTTTTTGCGCATGCTACTACATGGAGGGACGCTCCGGTTGACTTGCCCTCCGCTTGGAAGCTTCTCTATTGCTTTGTGGTGGGTGGAAATGTCGCTAGGAGAGAAAATGTTATCCTCTTCCCCTCATGTCTTTCCCTTAAAGTTTATCTCCATCCTCCCCTTCTCATCCTGTAACCTCTTGAAGCAGTGTTTCCTCACGTGGCCTTTCTTTTTGCAGTAATGGCATGTGATATCAAAATGTGATCCGGTCAGTTGGCCTATGGCACTGCGTGTGACTGCCTTTTGGAGGGAGCACGTCGACTCATGGGAGTACGCTGACTTCATCACTACATGGTTGTTCGACAAGGAGTGAGACCCGCTCTTCTCTCCCTCATCGTGGTAAGCTGCATTTCTGGAAATACGAGCTTTATTGCTTGTAAGTTGGCGATCTTTCTGCATTGCTGATAGCATCTTATAGACGTATGCCTCCGATAGCTCTGCTTCGCGCTTGAATTTGAGAATTTTGTTTATGCCATCACAGTTTCCAATGAGGTCGTTGAGTAGGAAAGTCACGAAGATTGGCTCAGTGATGGGTGTGTCTGTGATGGCAAATTGGTCACGGAGCAGTTTTGCCTTGTCGATGTAGCTTAGAATTTCAGTGAAGTTGCTGAGGCCGATGTGGGAGAACCGTGTGAGGAGATAAGACTTAAAAGTGGATTCGCCTGACATGTAGGCCTGT
The DNA here is from genome assembly GCA_023375785.1 of Penium margaritaceum. Classification (NCBI taxonomy): domain Eukaryota; kingdom Viridiplantae; phylum Streptophyta; class Zygnematophyceae; order Desmidiales; family Peniaceae; genus Penium; species Penium margaritaceum. The sequence continues at coordinate 7,896 of SZWC01017030.1, forward strand.
AGCTGATAGGACCATGCATGTTTGACTGGCCCAGCTGTTGCCCTGTACATGCGGATGGATTGCTAAATGCGTGGACTTAGCTGGTTGTCAAGCACCATATATGCAGCTTGCGTGAAGTAGTTGAACTCTGACACAATGTGTGGTGAAGATCATGGGGCAGGAGGAACGTAATAGCCACTGTAACACTTCCAAATGCTGTGAAGTTGGGCCACTTTTTTCAACTGGTGGGCCTAGTGCGGGAAGTTCTTGCCATCAAACTGGTCGATCTTGATCTTGTGCAGATGTAGAAAGGCCACTACTACTGGCACAATGTCCTCTAGCCCCCTGTACCTAACTCCCTGTGTTGGAGATATCGGGCTGGTTGTGTGACACTGCTGCACTCTTGTTGCTGCCGGTTGCACCCAAAACACAGGCTGCATTATTGGCTGTGGTTGTCCTATGTACGCCTGAGGCGTTGGTGCTTGAGGAGATGGCTAAAATGGTGCCACCGTGGGCGTGCCCAATGGAACTTATGGCTGTTGGGTTGAAAACTACTACTGCATTCCTACTTGTGCTCATGCTACTGGTGGCACTTGTGGAGGAAAAACAGGCTGCTGCATGACTATGGAGGACTTGGCCCAGGTAAATATGCTGATGTTGCTTCTGAAACTTACAAGGCATGATTAAACTATTGCTATTGCTGTTGCTATGGTTACATTTGCAGTTGTTGCTATTGTAGCTGGTTTTGCTGCTGTGGCCATGCCATATACTGCTAAAGCTGATTCATCTGACCATCACGTGTCAGCTTCTCATGCTGGCGGAGTAGCTCTTGTGCACCTAGTTGATGCCTCAATGCCATGGTCTCTTCCTCCACAGCCTGACACGTAGCTGCTTCTTTTGTCTTACGTTCTGCATGCTCTTCCACATGACAACCCTGATCGTGTCCCATGCGTAAACCATGCAGGATAGAATCATCATCAAGAGGTGGAGAGTTTGCACCTGAATTCTCCATCTCCATCTTGCTCACGCAATCCACGTTGCCTCTGACGTTTGTAGGCTGGATCCCACCTTGGAAGCTTGAAGACGTCAGTTCCTCATTGGCGTAGGCAATTAGATTCTACAGCTCCTCTAGAACACACCTAGCTAGGACTCAAACTATAGATGTTGTCAGCACTAACCTTGTTTTGGTACCATGTTGATATTTGTGGGGTAGAACAAGGGCTAGGTTCCTTGCTGGTGGGACTGATGTGCTTGGAGAGCAACTAGAGACAGAGTGAAAAGTTGGAACTGGGAGAATGGTGGGACTGAATGACCGTATTTTATCACAATTACAGTACAAGAAATATCATAGAAAACATAGCTCAGCTAGAGACTAACTCTTGACTCTCACGCCTAGTCACAGCTCCTAGCCCACAGGTGGGCAATGTCTACCAAGACAGCTCTAACAAGTAGCTTGAGTCATGGACGTAGTCTAGCCACCTCTTCTAGGTAGTCAGGCCTTCAGGTATTCAAGGGCGTCCTCCTACCAAGGCTGGCAGATTGCTACCAGGCTTTTTGGCGTCTTGAGAAGAGTGTCTACAGAGTTTAGGCCTCAGGTGATGTTTGGAACGGGTGGAGGCTGTTGTGGTAGACTACAGGTAAAAATCTTGGTGACAACTGAGTTGTTGAATGAGGACTGCCAGTGTGGCCACCTTTTACAACAGGTTTTTGGCAAGTTGACAGTTGTCTAGGCTGATGGAAGCTTCCGGCTTGAAGTGGAAAGATTCCTAGCCTGAGAATCCTCCTGTAGGCATTAGTCCCTCCAGTTGCTCCTGCTGTTGAGTCGTGCATGGCTATGCTGATGCAGAGCGGTCCCCGCTTGTGGCTTCACATGTGGTCGACGACTCATGCATGCATGGTGTGATGCAGTGCTGTGTCGTGCATGCATGTGTTGATGCAGAGCGGTCCCCACTCAAGGCCTTCAATGCTGCTGCTGAGTCGCGGCGATGCAGTAGGCGATGCACGGTGGTCCACACTACCTAATCAAGTGTCGCCCCACCCTAACTGGACCTAGCCCAAAACCCAAGAGTGTGTGGTCGCACTGCATAGCTGCTGAATGGTCTGGCTCAACAGACATGAACAGCCCTCTTGTGCATGTAGCGCACAGTGGTTTACAGCTCCAGGGTCCATTCCTCCCTTGGACTTAGATGCCATAAATGAATTTGGCCGGTACAAGCGGAGAAAATCTCCGCCGTTGAACCCGGGAAATTTAGAGAGAAAATTCCCTAACTTCTTACAGGCTCCTCCCATTTCGAAACCGACTTCGCCAGCTTGACCAAAAAAAGTAGGCATAGTAATTGTCACCTCTATCACACGTCGCGACCCTCTGGGACTAGCCCCGAGACCAGATATCACAAGCTGGAAGCCTCAGTACACAAAGCCCCCATGATCCATGAGAAGTTGACGCAGAACAATTGTGAAGGTTCCTCAATTCGACGGACATACCTTGCAATGACCACATTATTACATGTATTTATTTGAGCACTCACCACATTTTTCTTGTGTGCGAACATATTCAACGTTGCTGAAGAGATTAGCGGAACCTGGCACTCGATTGTAAAGCAATTTCCTAAGCATGCCATCAGTGTCGCATGCAAACACCCTAGCCCAATCTTGCAATTTGTCTTTAAAGCAATGATTAAAATGACATTTTAAGAAAGGTGTGGAATGATATGCATTTCTCATGGTACGGACTTGCCAAACAGTGACATGAAGAAAACGGAGCTAAAATGGGTCTGTTGTACATCTTCCAGGAAACTCTTGTGTGCACTCAATCGCAAAGGCTCTAATCCCCTTTTCATGAAATGTAGCCACCGGTTAAGGTACTTTGCCATCTTTGGTCGCATTTTGTAGCCATGACGTCTGGGTTTACATCCCGTCATGTCAACTCGTGCAAGTCAGCCTTGAAATATTTGGGAGTCAAAGTGGTTGTTTTAATGAACTTTCAATCAGGTAAAACAAAGAAACGTCACACAATGGCATTTTACAAAAGCTTTTGCACATTAGCCACCACCCTTTTTTTAAACTTCATTTCATTTGCTGTTTAGACAACTTGTAGCAGATTGTTAATGGCGCATCATAAGCCTACCAGAATGCTTAAACTAGGTAGCCAAGATATGCCGCATAATCTGGAAAACATACTAGATGAATCAGATTACAACCCGCTAAGTGTTTTCATACAAGGCTCATTCATGGTGCTTCTTTATGTTTGTGCCCCGGCCATATCAATTGGCAAAGGGTTTGCAATGCCATGTTAGCTCGCACGACCCACGTTGCCACGGTTGCCAACTCTTTCGTATCACACAGCAACGATTTTGGACCAGTGTCATTGTCTTCTTTTAGAACCTTGGAAGTATTATTTCTACGCTTCAAGTGTTACAAGTTTCGCAAAACAGAGCTTGGAGTACATAATGCGACAAGGCTGACAAGTGTGACCGGGCTCAAACAAAAAACCATGTGTCATGCACATTATCATAAACAACAAGACACCTTAAACTGGCGAGGGAATTTCCTATAAGTATGAACGATGTTTATGTGTGTGAAACTCTATATATAGTTCTAGGTTTTCTTTTGCGCATTGCATTCCAGTCATGTTGCATTCCTACAAGTCTCGATATTGCCTATCATTGAAGAGGAGTAACGTGTGAATTCCAAAAGCTACAAATTCCCAAGTAGGTCCCAACGTCGGCAAACTGTGTTCAGAGCACCCATGCAATTCTTAGCTTTACCATCATTTTCAAGACGCACCTATTCTTATAGGCATATTCACATCACTCCTTGATTCTTTGTTGTCTGGATTTGCCTTAGTTTTCAAAGTCAGCATCACTAATGAGCTTTGAATTTCAAAATGTTTATCCTATTATTATAACACAAATGAAAAGGGGGCTTTGTTAAAATATCACCTTCTCCTATAATTTGGTGAAGTGTGGCCTTGGATAAGGTATTCCAAGCCAGTGGTCATCGATGGAGCTCCAGCGCATCGACAACCAATACTAAAGTCGTGAATCACAAACCTTCTTTATTTTTTGTTATACACTCGGCAGACATAATTGCTCGGCACAATGACCACACAGTGACGAGTCTTTGATTGTGGTACGGGGGTTTAAGGCGTTTGCTTAGCTACTAAACAAGGCCACGTGGACAACTCTGCTAAGAGAAGGTTGAAACAAAATAGAAGTAAAAATTATGGGCATCTTTCAAAAACAAGGTATTGTAACGGAGGGGAACTTAAAATGCCATCCCACCAACACGCTAAAAAATGGACTTGGCTTACATACGAAGGATGGTGCCTCCAACTTTGTTCAGTTTCAATCCTCACGGTGAACTCATTTAGACTTTACCCTCCAAGTTTCACTCTCACTTGGTCAGCGTGACTTGTCTTAAAACAAGGGAAATTGCCCATTATTGACAGGTTCATTGTAAATGATTCAGAGGTAAAAAAAAAAACATAGCAGTAGCCAGCTCGTACAAGGGACAACAATGTTAGTTGTTGTGCACAAAAAATGATACATCATGAACAACTATCATTTGATACTGGTAGAAACAGAGGTATTTTACAAACAGACAATGTGGAGAAGGAACAGCTACAGTTGAAAATTTCATAAGCAGTAGTGATTGTACCCTGATTGAATTTGTTGGGAATCTCAAGAGCATACACAATGTATCATAAATGAGACATGCCTGGGTACTTGGTGCTCCAATCAAGAAACTCGTGCAATGTCCCATAATCAAATATTGTTGTACTAAATCTTCAATTCATCCGGATTGAAAGCCCCAAATTGTGTTACCATTATTCATCCAAAAAGGGGGAATTTGATTTTTGTACGCGTTCACGTAAAGTACTGGGGTCAATGAGTGTTTTTGTTTCTATTTGCCCAAGGATCAAGTCCTGCGATAGTCAAAAATGGTAGCTTTTGACTCTTGAAAGAGGTTTGAATACTTGACTGCACAATCACGGTGCACCACTTGATCAGGGTTCAAACATTGGACAATGCAATTCAAGGTAATCGCATCGAGGTTGTCCGGAGTTGCTTTGCTGCTCTGCTCCGCTCAGAGCCACGTAGTGTGAGTTGCGACCTACGAGTTTCTTCGTGAGCTTCTCCATAAGCTTAGTCCCCATTCTGAACCATAGCCAACTTTGTCGTCCCTTCTTGACCATGAAGACATTACAGGATTTTCACACAAGGAAACTCTCTCCAAAAGAGGTTGATGTCCTGGACTTCCACCCAAGAAGTTTTCAAGCCTCTTCTTAGCCGCGTTAGTAGCCGCTTTTGCCCAGCCAACGGCCTCAGTGACAGCTCGCACATGTCTTACATAGATATCGTCAATCGTCGGTGATGCGGTGGCTACTGCAGAACAAAACGACATCGATGCAACAGCCGACGGCAAACACGACGGCGGCCCCACCAGCCAGCGTGGCGAGTACATCGATTGGCTTGGTGATGGGCACCTGCCGCAAATCCATGGTACAACAGTGGCCCGTGGTTCTTCTTAAGGTGTTGTGAAGCTTGGACAGAATTTGCATCGCGATGGTGGAGGGCGATGCCTCTATGGCTAGCTCAAACTGTCAACAGTGCGTGGCACGTAAGAACCGTCATCCGTTATCCTGCATGAAATTTTTTGTCATTTCCTCACCCATGTTAATGAGATGAAGGTGCATGGTCCCACGTCTAAGCGCACAAGTGGGCCGCACAAGAAAAGGGGATTTCTAGAACTCCATGAGGGGCTTGAATGAAAGATCATGGAGACCATTGCAGACATGTCATAGGCGGGTTACAATCATAAACTTGTCTAACTTGCGTGGCGTGCTCCATGCGCTCACTCGTGAACGCCATTTAGAGGAGTTGCCCTTCAACTACAGAAACATGTCATATTTAAGGAGTTAGATCCGGAAGTTCATGCGTGACCGCATGCAGTGGTCATACTGTTGTGGCACCACAATCGCCCAAAAGCTTCCGGCGGCATGGCAGGACCATGTTCTCACCATGCACAAGCGGGTGGCCGCGCTAATGGTGATGCACCAAGTCGACCCTGCCTTCGTGATGACCAATGACCATAAGGGCATCTCTGTTGTTCCGACTGGTACATGCGTGTGCGTTGTGCACCAATGTCCATTCATGTGCACCGCACCTCAATCAAATCCTAACCAAGTCATTTGTCATGCATGCAGATGACCGCACTTACACCCTTGTCGGGTCCAAAGAAGTTGTCATTGCCACGCTTGATGAAAAACGGCAGATCACTGCCCTTGTCTCATCAAGCATGGCCGGTGACATGCCCCGGTGAAACTCATATACGCAAGCAAGACCAAAAGATGCCACCCCGACAACGCGGATGAGCGCCGTGCAGTTGCGGATACCACTTCTCCCTCGTACACACTGCCAACCACTAGGCAAGCACAACAACAAGAAAGGATACCCTACTGCTCTTGAATTCTGATATTAAGTGTTTTTTTTCAAAATTGATTGAATGCGATACGTTTTTTTGTTGAATTAATTCTACATACAATATAAATGACTAAACTTGGATTTTACGTGAAAGGGTAAGGGATTTCAAACTTCAGTAGTGTTTTTCTCCGTATGAAACGTTGAAATCAAGGTACGTTTTTATGTATATTCGACCATTAAGGACCACCTAAATAATTCGAACCTAAAAAATCTCATCTAATTCGTAACCTTTAATGTTTGAAAAATTTCATTCATTAAACCTAAATTGCAATAGGGTAAGATAACTCACATGACCCACCCTTGGTACAAGTGCATGTGCAGCAAGCATAGTCGGGTGGTGGCCACGTAAAGGGTCATCCTCCTCCTTGATGCATGGAGCACATACACATCGCCAAAACTAATATGTTTTTTTTAGCACCACTACCCCTACATTCAGCTCTTGTTCATTCAAGCATGTTCCACGTCAAAGGCACAATTGGCAGGCGTTGGCCTTCAACATCTATTAAAATCCTTCATCGCCACCTTTTACAATGAGTGGCATGCTCAAGAAGTTTAAGCCAGTGTTGCTAGCGACAATGGTGGAAAGGTTGACCTTGGACTTGGTAGGATGCGGAAATTAGCTAAATGGCTTAAGTTGAACAGGGATCGGACACTTGTACGCCATGCTTGGGAAGCATTGGAATTCGGGCATTGCTTGTTGCCTAGCTTTGTGAAGCAACCGCAAGAGAGGCCGTTGCGGAAGGAAGCACATTGTTCCGCGAGCACATTGAGCCGGAGGCCGAGGATATGATCACACTGTAGGTTGTCAAGAGTTAAACCTATTCATGCATTCTTTCAAAGGACTAATGTGCAATGATCTTGGTACATTCTGTGAAGTAAACTGACTCAAGCAGCAATTGTTTGGGTGACACCTGCAGGCGGAAATTCATTAATTACATAACAATTTAACTCGAGGTTGGCCTAATCTCATATGAGTTAAAAGGGGGAATGCATGGGAAAATCAAGAAAGATATTTTTGATAAATTCATGATTCAGTTTGGTACTCTCAAAACCTTTGCCGTTCAGCCGAGGGGTTTGGAATTCATCAAGGTGCTTCTTAGTTAAGTCTAGCTCTACGAAGGAGTTCACTCGTCCTTTAACATTGGAGACCTGGTAGTCATGACAGGTGGCCATAATTCCCTCGGCCAAATGTTGTAAAGGATAAGCAGTGAATGAATGCAATACCATAGAGATAAGGGCGTAAATACTTCAACACAAGATGTAGGGAATCATATACATCAAGGAGGTAACACTTCCCCTATAGTGATCCTATGAAATGTGAGAAACACTTTGATATTAGATAAACTAGTTGTTCATCAATCCATCCGCATCTTACATGTTGTTGTAGGCCTCTCACTGATTGTGCGATGCACCACAACCCCGTAACCTGAAAAAATACATCATCAAAATTCCTTACAGACACTATTCCAAAACATCTTTGACCATGTACTCCGTGTTGTTATCCGTTCTTGGAAGTCCCCTAGGGCTTCGTGGCTTTGCCGTCATTGACGTGACAATGCTATCTTGTCAGCTTTTGCATTTGCGTGCAATTCATGTATAATGACAAGATGGATTTTTCTCAGAGAGACGCAATTAAGCTCAAAAGCTTCAATAGATTCAACATCTAGGAGAAGTGACAGACATCAATATCATATGTCAAGTAGTCTTTGCGGTGCATGACATTTGACACACACAATAGGGTGTTTTTGCCAAAAATCGACCCTCAAACCATACCTTTCATTGTAACCTCGTCCACACATATTCAGATAAACAAAATTTTCAACCTATAAATGCACCCCTTTGAGCCAAACAAAAAGAATTCATACTCACATCAGTATATGACTGATCAAATCTCACAAAGGAAAAAACACGCAAATCAGGCCAGAAGGCCAGTACAACAAGAAACTAGTGCAGGCTAAAATTAAAGGGTACATTGCGCCATCAATTCTCTATCCCATCATGGTAGCTATCTCTGGGTTGTAGATTCTGGTTCACTACATGATGACACTTCTTTGCTAGATAGTTCTACATCACAAATCTGTACAAGCATGGATATGACCTACTTGTCACATGTAGTTGTTGACAGAGGCAAGGACAAATCACATCACAATACTCCCCTATCATTCTATGCATGTCCATAGACATGAAAGATTGACACGAGTGTTCAAGGAGATACTCTATGATGTACATGTAGACACATGCCACTCTCAGCCACCCTCCGATAATGGGCAAAGGTCAAAAGGTCCATCCATAAACCTTCCATGCTAGTGCCTTGATATAGAATTCAGCCTATTATTGTTCAGTACCAACGTTGCAGGTGGAGTAATACTTAAGAGCAATGTGTTTGTGCATGTTTGAAACACACAAATGTTGTTGCAATGGCAGAGATAACTTTGTAGAGAACAGTGGAATTATTAAAGAAAGTGATATACCAAAACCATCTTAGCGTCCCCAACCTCCTTGTGTGACATATGTTCCCCTTTGGAAGGCTACCCAAAGGGGAACTTAGCTTGCCACTGTGGAATGACACAAACTTATGGTTACGATCCCCACGAGTATGCACTATAAAAAAAGTGTTCATGGAGAACGCATACACAAGGAATATTGGGAGAGTTTTCATTGAATGTACAAGAAAGTTTCATCTTGCATTCCATGTGGATACAAAACAAGATACGGAAATGTGTTTATGAAAAAGATATATATAGGAAATTGTTGGGAGGGATAACATCTTCCATAGTTATCCATAACAGATCCCTTCACATACCAAAATGATATTAATACCAAAATGACATGGATTATGCTCTAAACACCTTGAGTGGTTTGACAATGCACATACAAATACATAATACAGTGTTCACTTACGCTTGTGAGAACACCAAAATGTATCAAGGGCCACTTACAATTGAGTAGAGATTGGCTCCCATACAACAATAAGTGTCAGCTTGACAACCTTGCTGCATGTGGAAAGGAGCAAAAACAATAAGATTCCAGTGTGGTGTCCATTCAAATCTGACCACCACCAAAACTTTAGCACATTAATGTGAAATTTGTTTTTTACCTCAATGTACAATGTAAATATGAAAAACATTGTACATCGACATGGGAAATTCCACAGCTTACGCAACTTTGTTATCATCTTCTCACATCAAGAGAAACCTGTATCCTATATTTACCATCCAATGGATTGAGAAGGTCTTATTGGATGACAATGGATACATTTGTGTTGTGTTCTCCTTTTCAAGTCGCTACACTCTCCAACTACGTAATGCCAATACACTCTAGATTCAGGGGTAGAGGGGTGCCGCCATGTCCAGGGTCAAACAAGTCCACCCTCAAATACAATCTGTGTAGGCACGATGTATCAAAATAGTGTTTTACTGCATATGTATAAAAGACACACATGCATATATAGAGAGAGATGATCTGAACAGAATTTTAAGTGTGAATGTAAAGCACGTTAGTGTAAACATTTATTTGCATTTACAGTACAATCCTCAACTATCAAACAGCAATGCATTCTTTCACTCAAGGATAAATGTAATTCAAATCAATATCCATTCAAGTAACATGCTTGGAAGATGCTCTTTCTTGACATTGGAACTCGCAACTTGGACGGGATGTGAAGAGGCGTCAACAACTCACATTGAATGGCATTCATTCATGTTCTGAATGGTTGAGGAGATTTTGCGGATTCTTGAGTTAATTGCTACATTACAGGGGAATCAAGAACCTAGATAATCATGTACCGACTGTCTCTATCTTTTTGTTGAGACGTAGTAAGATATGAATTAGTACATCCATGTATTTTTCCCATATCTACACTCTCCAACTATAGTTTTACAAGGCACTCTGGTCCTTTTGGATGAGGATACCATTGAAAGAGATTTTAGTGGACCCCCAACCAATAGTGCGGAATGTATGTGAAAACAATATACAAGGAGTGTCACTGTTGGAGACCAAAAAAAAAAAAAAAAACACACACACACACACACACACACACACACAAAGAAGTACATGGAAAGGAACTTCGACTATAAGTAAAATTCTGAACATTCCATGGACTATTGCAGTACAAGTCCCAAATACAATGTACATCATTTTATAACATTGGAGGGTATTTTTCCATGGGTGTCTTTGCACGCATGTGATTGCGATTACTGTATAACATTTGCAACCTTAAAAAAATGGAAACAATCGGCTGAAGTTGCATCATAGTTCTTTGAGAAGTTGATGATGCACATAAAAAGGACTATGCACTAGACAAAATCTTCTACTGCTTAAGTCCGTACAAGGCCCAGTGCAAAAAATAGACCTCAAAGCCGGGTGGCTTCTTTATGTAAGTCTCTTCATCCAGGATTCATTTCAGGAATGAAAACTTCACATCCTCCAGATGCATCTCCTAGTTGTGGATCTCAACAGTTTTGCACAAAGTACGGACTTTGTTGTATGGAAAACATGTGTAAAGGTGTCAATCAAGTCAAGAATCTCAACCCATGAGAGTTCCTTCACCTTCAATCGACCTGAAGTGATCCAGTAAGACATGAGTATTGAACTTTGCATGGAATATCCATATGACTCACATAGTCATTAACTTTACTGGAAGGTTGGCTAGTTCATGTACACCATGTACTTGGATGATGCTAACATTGTTTTCATTTTCAATGTTTTACATCATTGTTTCCTCTACTAAAGTGCCTTTGTCAACGTGCCTTGATCAAGCGCCATTAAGAGGTAGCTTTGGATGTCTAAGATACATGCTTTTGGCATGGATGTGGCCAAAACAAAAGTTGACAATGATATTGCATTTGACGAAGAACTCAATAGTGACAAGTTTGTGGCCAAACACACGCTTAGAACACCTCGGTGTATTGTGTGTGGACAAAGAGGGTAAGGGCCTGCATTCCATGCTTAGTACTCTAAACACATCATATTCTACGTATGGATGCCGAGTGAGCCTCTCATTGAGCCTAAGAGGACAATGATCAGAGACGGCCGTGAGGCTCATGGGAGAATGAGGTGCTCACCTTATGCTAGCAAGCTGTGTGAACGTGGAATCTTAGTGGATTTTCCCTTGAAAAAGAGGTGAGGAACCAAGAGTATAAGAATGTTTAGCCATAGGAAATGCATGGTGGGCACAAGTAAGGAAAAAAACATGTACAAGTGAGATAATAGGCTAAGCAAAATGACATCTGTGGGTGTAGACAAAGGGACGGACAAAGTTGTGGGGACAATAATAGAATGTAGGATTAAAAAAACATATAGGCATATTTCCATGAAGAAATATCTATATGCCATAAATGATGTTTCATGATATAAAAAAGTTCAGTCACGGGTAGGATGAAAACTTGTTTGTGATATTGATACAAGTGCAATTGAGATGATCTAGTAGTAGAAAAATGGTACATGCATTATTGGATGCACGTGCCTATCACATTTTTATCAACAATATAGTGGGTTGCAAGCTAGCTTAAGTGTCCACACAAAGTTACATGTAAGGGAAAATTTGCCTCTGAAGTATTTCATGTCCATCCCCACCATGATTTAACATCACTAGACAACTACATAATGTGATAACGTACATAAAGTACAAAATGAATGACCAAAAAAGAACCACTGGACATAGATTTTTCAACCAGATAAACTTGCACGTTGATTGGTTCAACAATGGAGTTGACACCTACATTAGTGGAAGTAAGCTTCACCTCTTTGACACAAATCAATTCACAACTGAGGAAGCAAAAGAGGAAGTTGTGGTAGTCACAACACCACACAAAATGCTGATATCAGAGGAATTGGCAACAAGATACATGTGACGTGGAGCCCGAGCAACGTTACTCCCTGTGTAACCAAGAGAAGGGACTTCAAAATCCATGGCTGAAGTAAAAGACTTGGCAGCCTTGTCTGCTTTCATACGTGGGGATTTCACAATCATTTGAAAGGAGTTCGCACCTGCTTTCCACAATCACATATGGGTTTCCCTAAAAAACCACCTAGAGAGCTAACTTTGCCAAGCGATTTCTGTCATCAAGTAGACATGAATATGTGTAACAAAATGATGGTCATAGTGATGTATCAAACGAGTGACCTTGGACTGAGAGAGTGACATGTGTATGGTACTGGATTTTTCAGTTTGAGAGTGTGTGATCTCATAGGATTTGACCTTAAGGTGTATAGGGCACACTTGTGCTGGAAATATAGACTTGGAGATGTATAGAAGCCAGAGGTAGAGACTATATGACAAGATCATTACAAGGAGCATTGTATAGGGTTCTTAGACAACTTGGCTGGCTAGTCCTAGCCCCAGCATACTCCTCTCAAATCCTTCTACACCAAGCTAGTTTCTTGTAATGTTCAGTGTGCAAAGTCCCTGGTCACCATTGTATCTAGATGGATGGTCCTCTCTAGTCCTTATGCTATTTAACGGTGGACACAAGTTCCTTTGGAGAGCCACCTCCTTGGTTTCATTCCCTTGTATGCGTTCAAGCAATGACTGTGGTTGATTTAATGCACACGTCTTCAGAATACTGTGAACATTATATGGTCATAGTCATCAGTTTACTCCGACCGTTGACCAGATCAATAGCCTGGAATCGTCTGATAAAATCCACTCAGTCAGTAGTGTATTCATTACAGTTTTCACCAAGGTTCTAAACATCCACTCTTACATGGGGTGCTCATAAATTCAAGCGAAGCTAGAAGAAAATCACGCACCTACTATTTGGGGTACGCCAATGCTCTCTCGCTTAGTCACTCCCCTTCCTTCTTGCATATGTGGCTGAGCAAGCTCAAACTTGACCATGAGGCGGGTTAATTAAAGTCTTAAAGAAGGCCCACTCACCCCTCCTATCAAAGACGTGATGTCTTGGTTTGTGCACGACACTCCTAAAGAACACTGTTGGTATCCCCAGCATTCAAGTTGTTGTTGGTTCCCATGAGCTCTACTTGACCGAATACCTCTTCCACTACACAAAACCTCCCACTAATGTCCCCTTTAACAGGGAGTTGGGATCGTCTCCACCTGAACCTCCTTAAATCTGACAACCTAGACAATAGTAGGTGGAGTTGTTCCAAAACCCTTGAAGAATGTGCTGAGGTCTCAATAAGTAAAAATCAAGGATATGAAAAACACCCGATGGATGGTGTATTGAGCAGGTAATCCCATCATACACGACACAAGAAACCACTTCTCAAGAAGGTGGAATGGACCCACCCATAGTGGCTTAAGCTCAGGGACCCAAAACTACATCACCTGTAGATTGGCTGTCTTTGGCATCACTTGACCATCCAAATGAATCTCCTGTGAAACTCAACTTTAATCTTTTTATTGCCTGTATTGCTGCTCCGCCTTCACGATCATTTTGGCATGATACGCCATGTAGTGTAAAAACCATTAATAACTTGTCCCACTATTTTAAGTAAAGACTATAGGGAAAAAACAACTGGGCCGAGTGGCTGTACAGCACGTGGACATTCTTGTTGATGCTAACATTGTTGAGAATTTGGCGAACTCTACCTCTCTGAGATTCTCCTCCCAACCCTCTCCACCTAACGGGGTACGCTTTCTACCCATGGCTTTGTGGCTGATAAGTCGTGGTCACTTACACCCATGCCCCATGCTTCCTCACGACATATCTCCTGTACAGTGAATTGAAGCATGGATGGCACTTTGAGACCATTGAGTATGACACTCCAAGCATCTTGTTTAGACTATTGAGAAGGGGCCGATTTTTCTAGTCACCACTGATGCTCTGCAAACATGTGATGACATGCGCTTTTTTTGGAGAACCGGCCCACCACCACCAATACCTTGTGTTACCGTTTGTGTCTCAAGAAACTTGCAAGTGAAGTCAAATGAGGTGTTTGTCCATGTTGGCAATGGAAATGGCAATGGTTGCCACTCCCATGTGGAATTGGTCCTCCATGCCTTGGTGCACTGAAACACATCACCACTACTCACAAACATCTTGTGGGTAGTCACCGTTGAGAACCACCATTAAAAACATGCCAAAGTTTCAAGTGCCTTATGCAAGGCAAAATCATCTAGGTGGAGGATGTGTTATGCGTCATCCAATTGTAACTGGTCCAATTGTGCGTAGTCTGACAAGTAAACCTCGTGCACTTATGCCCTTTGCCAATATGATCCATCCTAGGTGGCGTCTTACATCGCACCACATATGAACTCCCTGTCCATGTTATAGCCATACTATAACTGGTTATGCATGCCTAGAGACCCCATATACACCAAGACAACATTGAGGTTCAAGTATAGTCTTCTTGACAAAGTATCTGCTAGATTCGCATTTGGAGGCTTATACAAGACCTTACACTTCCTTCAAAGAACTCCATCCAGCTAGTTTGCCAACGACTACGATTTTGTTGCATCTTCACGTACTTCAAGGTAAAATCATTCGTAAAGATCACTCAACACCATGGTTTTGGATAGCATTGCCAATACTTGAAGGCATGGATCATCGCCGGAATTTCCTTTTTGTGGAGTGTGTAGTTAAAATTCACACCTCGTAGGTCATGAGATGCATACGCAATCAACCGTGTCCCCTTCCCATGATCCTGCATTAGCACGACCCCAATGGCGTGTTCTCTCGCATTCATCACCATGACATACCCCTTGGATGAATCTAGATGCATACAAGACCGCCATATCACACACCAAAGACATGATCTCCATTATGCTCTTTTACTCCCTCTCTCCATCCTACTTGTGATACCTCAATAGGAGCTCATATAGTACCTTACCCTTCTCCACATACCCCCAAATGGAGTTGTATCAGAGGTTGAAAAGGCCCAAAAGATCCAGATATCACGTACACACCTTTCTGTTGACCACTGTTCCACTAATTCTACCTTGTTTAGATCCATGTGGAGATTATCATTGCTCACAATGTGCTGAAGGAATTCCATTTATTTCTTCTTTAACTCAAACATAGAGGGCTTACAAAAAAAAGTCTCTCTTGAATAATTTCCAGCACATACCAGAGATAATGCTAGTTCTCTTTCATAGTTTAGGAGATGACGAGGATGTCATCAATGGACGCAGCCACAAACTGCTACCGAGTGGAAGATAATGTTCAGGCGGCTCATGGATATGAAAGGAGCCTTGGTCAATGCAACCAACGCCATAAGGTACTGAAAAGGGTCACATCGCATGCAAAGAACTCGATTATCCACATTCTCTTCTGTAATCCAGATTTCCCGGTACCCTAAGTGCAAGCCATTCTTGCTAAAGAGTTTTTCTCCACTTGGATGGTCAAATAGTTCCTTGACCTTTAGCAGCTGGTACCAATAAGTACAGGTTGATGATCAAGATGTTCTATATAATATATTCCACACAGATCTGTAGCTGCCGTGAGGTTTTCTTCACAAAGAGGACTAGCATGGCATAAAATAAAATCAATGGTCTTACAAGGATCTGCTTTGAGAGGTCTCTAACTACTTCTTGAGCTCCCCTAGCTCATATTTACTCATAAAACAAGACAAATGTACCACCAGAATTTCTCCTACATGAAGCCCAATGTCGTGTTCTATGTCTTTCTTTAATGATAAGCTCTTTGGTTGCTCAATATGAAACAAGTAAGCATAGCTATCTAACATGCCCATGGTGCCTTCTGATGTCATTGTTGCTTTCCCTTTCAACTATGTTAAGTCGGGTTTGTTTGCCTCAAGTGCCAATGTTTCCAATTCTTTAACTACTTCCCTTTATCACACCCACACAAGGAAAACTTAGTCATCCTTGCATTGATAACACGTTAGTTGCACGTAACAAAACAATGCCACCTTGCCTACCTTGGAGTCCCTCTATTCAACCCATGACTTCTAAAACAAAATTTTCTCCAGATTTCTCCACTTGAACCTGGCCACACACCAAATATAAAACATGATTCCACCGACATAACTAATTACACCCCAAAATGATGTGGAAGGCATCATGGCAGGTGCACAAGTACACCTCCTATGATAGCTTGCTTAGGTAGACCGTTAGAGGTTTCATATGCAATCCATGATTTCCCTTTCAACAATTTTTCCTTAGCTGGCTTCCATAGTAGCCATGTAGGAAAAAACTTTATGTAATCTTGTATCTGAAACAAGACTAGGATGCATGGCAATACAGCAAATCGTTCATCTTTTGGCAAGCCTAGTTCCCCTCATAGTCCACAAAAATAGTCGTTGAGATTATAGCTTCAGCGATGATCCTTTGTACACTCTCACTCCCTTTGCTCTACAACAAACATTGAGCAAATACATGTTGTGTAGTGTTTATTGGAGTTGGTTCTCCTTGATGCGGGAAAATGTTTCCCAACAGATGGTTGGCCGCCACTCATTGATGGTCGTTGTTCTGTTGTGCTTCTTCTTCTTGGAATCCTTCTTGTGTTGCCCATGACTCGTATAGATCTAAAAGCTTCCACCACAACTTGATCTACTACTAGCCTTCTTGCATTGTATTGATCTCCATGGGGTCAATTTGTTTGTGCTGTGACTAACACTAAATATAATCTTGCTTGTTACCAAAACCCCTTGCGTTACAGTGTAGTGCATTTAAACACTGTATAGCAACCACCATTGCTTCAAACTCTCTTATGCCATTGAAGGCACTGCAAGTGGTGCCTTCAAGCCATCGCGTTTCTTATCAGAATATCACACGAAGAAGATAATTAATGTTTTAAAAATTTTGGTTAGGTCAAAATAAATGATTCATACGTCAATAAAAACACTTACTCGAAATTCAATACCTATAAGAGATTTCCCCATCTAATTGGATGCAAATAGCGTGTAGGATAAGATAGGTGATTATAAATGAAACTACTATTTTTTCAAATAGGAAAACTACTTGAGCACTTTCCCCTCTTGTGCACAAGGATAAAAACTAAAGTAATGTCGACAATGAAAACCATACTTATTTTCCGAAAAAACAAGTGAATGATGCTACAGAAGAAAGTGGTGGTAGTACTAAAACTTTCTTTCTTCTTTGGGTGGAATACTAGGACATGGAAATGTTATCTTTGTAAGCACTGTGATCATGATTGGTGGCCCAATTAGTATAATTTGGACTATAATAGCTTCAATCTTTGGAATGCGTATAAAATGCCCATAAACAAAATTGGGAGTGAAACATCGTCGGAACAAAAGAATGGTGCATTTGATGATGGGTATTACATAAGTTTGTACTACATAAGTTACATTTTTCAAAAAAAATGTTCATGATTTATTCAATATCTAATTGCATGTTTATATGGCACATGAACTGATCTATTCCTAGTCTTGCTAGACATGAATAAGAATACTTTTAGTTTAAATGGAATGGCCATGTTTTTATAGATTTTGACAGTACTTGTGTTATTTGTACTTGTCCTCCATCTCAAGCTTGCTCATCTCGTTGATCTCTATACACAAATCCAATCAGCGTTATGTTTATTCTTAGACTGAATTTATCTACTTCACCTGATTTAGCTTGTTACGTGCAAAAACAGAGGCTTTCACAAGAGTAGGATGATCTTGAAGAGCTTGCTGGAACTACTCCCATTCTGTTCGCATGCGTGCTTTAGATTGTCTTGTGGTTGGATGTCACAATATGGCATGTTTTACATATGTGTTTTCACCTCCACCTTGAGTGGCTAGCAGATCTAACAACCTCCACTACTCCAATGCACTTTCACAAAGTAGTGCCAGCGAGCATGAAGTATGCAGAATACCATACTCAGAATGGGATTCTAGAGCTTGAAATCAGTTTTTCATGGCAAACACTGATAATTGTACGCTGGCTCTCTTGACTAGGGGACAAGATGTTTTTGAAAGAATGGCTTTGGTCTTCGTGGGCTTCTTGACCGGGCCGTCCAAACCTGTCAAGCTTTTCCTCCACCCTATAGGTCGATCATCTACTAGTAGAGATGTATTTGTCTGAACTTGAGGTCTCCTACCTACTTGAAAATTTGATGCAAGGCTAGATCCATGGTTCACATGGATTCTTTGGCAGCGTTTATCTCCAAAACAAATTGACAACATACTTTAACTTTGAAAAAGCATTACAAAACGATTTGTTTGTGTGGGATGAATCTTGATGTTGTTGATGTGCGTAGGAGACACTCACCGTCATCCATGTGTAGAGTAGGCTGCTCGGAAGTTTTTGAAGTGAAAAAAAGTTCCCAAAGGTTGGCTTGTCCATTGCCTTTGAAATCTGGTCTTGGAATCTGCCTCTTGGTTGGAGAACATAGGGAATGTGTGGTCCCGTACTAAAAATCTGTAATACGTGGATAGCACAATCACGTCAAAAGGATATACTTTGAGGTATCAAGAATGTAAAGGTTTAAACAACAACTTGTGACCGGTTAATTGCAATGAGCAACGCAAAGAGAATCTACACCATCTAGTCGGCTAGTCTTCACCAAATCTTCTAATCTCCTAGCTTGCTACAACAAGCTACTTCCACCTGGACACTGTTCCCTACTTGCACCTTATATTCCATGCAAGAATACCATGTTGTTTGGACTCAAGAATACCCCATGAATACTTATGGTGAAAATGAATAGAATCAAGACTTGCCCCAATACATTTATCGAGGGCATCTTTAAGACGGCTTGGTGTGTAGCCATATGCTTGAGGAGCATGGTGGGAGTCTCTAGAGAGTCTTCAAGGTCCTACAAAGAGACAAAATTAAGGAGAATCTTTGGAAGTACGGATTTGGTTTTTGTTTCATCAAGTTTTTAGGCCACATCGTCGTTGTGAGCGAACAATAATGGGCCCTACAGATTGGGGTTGTTACCAACATGCTATTTCCTACCAATGTTTTGCAACTATAAGCATTAATTTATATAATGTTATGCCAGATTGTCAATGCATATTTCTCATCTTACCTAGAAATTTACGACATGGATTTGGGGGAGTAGCAAATAATCGTGTTTTCCTCTTTGAGAAGCACTCTGAATTTGGCTCTAGCATTATGATTGGTAAATCCAACGATGGGCTACAAGATGGCCATCTACACATCTAATCGAGAAATGAAAGCTACTATCTTCCAATGCAATAACAATGAACAAACCATTGTACGTGTGGTGTTAAGTGCATGTAGGCCAAAGCAAATCTACGTGGTGTACAAGAAGGAGATATTGGATGTCCTTCATGTGTATCACATGTGGCAGCACAACCTTCAATGCCAAATATCCTGCACATAAATCAATGGCCACGTAGTGAATTTACTTGAGCCCCAACCAAATGTTAGCCTTCAACAGACTTGATGGTTGAAGCTCTCTAAGTCAAAATTAGATTACAACATTCAGTAAATGTTTTAAAAAAATCCCAATGGATGCTTAAAGTTGGCAAACGGACTCGATGGTTGAGATGAACAGTTACTCACAGAAGGAGACCCATACCTTGATAATCTGTTCCAAAAGAGCTATGAGGAGTGTAGTGGGTTTCAAAAGACCAAAATGCTGCTCGTATGGTTTAGTCTACCGTGCACACAATGCTTATTCAGATGCTAGGTCATTGTGCCACCCAATAGCCAGCTACGAAAAGTGATATTGAAGATGCAACATTATAGTAATAAAACGAACTCCTTTGCAAGGGCAATGATTTCAAAAACATTGAAAATTACTACTTTTGGGACAATCTGATTCCATGAAGTACTATGAGACATGCGATGTGTTTCAACATACTACATTGAGATGAACCAATCTACCAGGTTCCCATCGCCGACTACAGTTTGAATAAATCTTTTTGGTGGTTGAACGACTAACGACGATGTTGCACTTCATAAGGAAGACAACAAAGATTGCTACACAGTGAACAATGCAATCGTTCATCCGCCGCCTTATCCAACTACGCGATGTCCAACAAGGATGTTTACGAGCCAAATGTGGAATGCATTCATTACTCACTACGGATATTAGAACCAACTATCAATGCCCTTTTTATTCAATAACTGAAAATACCTCCCTCATATTTTAATTCAAAGGATAAGATTTTGTCAGTTATGTGTTCCATGATTTAGCATACATTTTCTGGGTTTGAATCATTTACCTGTCCCTCACTTGTCACGTTCATGGGAAAATGAACTCTTAAGTTCAACCACAGGTCCAATTCATGTTTCATGTGTTCTAATCATTCTATGTAAGGCCAATCACCACAACCCTAAAACTTTGTATCAACAATTGTATTGGGAAGTGAATTGATTAGTGAACATGGAGTTTTAAGAAAGATTAGTGTATAGTACATATGATCCACAATAGCTAACACCTTATACGATAAACGTCCATCTAGGCTCTAGTCACATGAATTGAAGATGATTTTTGAAAAAATGTTTGCATATGGGAAGTTACTCTTGGATACACCCATTGTCAAGTGTATGAACTGTAGGTAATTAACCATAACTCCTCGATGATGACAACATGTACATCTCTTTTTCGTGCACGACTGTCCCTGACAACGTGGTTGATGGCAACATAAATGCATAACAATCTAACACGTTGGTCAGGATACCCATTTGGTTGGACCACTACAAGCATCATGTTAATAGGATTGCAGCAGGGTTGTCTCGTTGCAAAAGCTACCATTTCCACCAATCAACTGTCCTCCATTGAGAAGTTACTTTAGAATCTTTGTGCCAAAGAATGTGTACACCACTTGCAGACACAACCGAGTCGCCCCTGTCCTCCTCATCCTACATGTGACAAGCGTCCAGTTGGCTGTCCGAGGAAGCTCGTCCAACTGACGTTTGATGACTCAGTCTCTCACTCCCCACCGTCTACTCCCCAAGAATCCGACTCAAAGCATGTTCATGCATGGTCTATTAACGACAACAAGGCCATCATATCACCACTATTGTTGCCTAAAGCATGTTTGTGCATGTTGCTTCCCAACCATTGAATATTGATTAGGGAAACTGACCAATCATCAAGGAGCATCCTTGGAAGAGGAACTATGCACCACCACCTATCGGTAGTACGTGCATGCAACCAGGCTCCCTCCAGCTTGAGGAGCCAAAGTAGCCCTTGCTGTTTTCAAGTGACGTAGTAAACGATAGCCTGACACCATGCAAGAGCGGTAGCATCAGCAATAATAGTGCCGTGTCATCAAGAAATTAGTACAAGGACGAATCCACAAACTCAGAATGCCTTGCAATCATCCCAAGAGGCATAACAATGATGAAGAGCGACAATGGTAGTGGCAGTAGGCAGCAGAATTAGTGTGGCTGATATGTTGATCGGTTTGGATCATGCTATTTCTTGCCATCTACCGGACTATACGGTCCCATGCAACCATCTACATTGTAGTGTGTCATATTTGACACAGATTCCTCACCCCGAACAGTTTTTTTGTTTTTGACTAGCTGCCATCCATCACTGTTTCCAGTTGGTTCACCAGAAGAAAAAAAATCCCAAAGGAACAATAAATCCATGTTGTAATTGCGCCTATGAAAGTTGATCAATCTACATCCATCAGCAACTAAAAGAGGACGCATGGGTCATGCGGGAAAATAGTATGGCTGTGTAAGAATCATGCTGTCTGTGAGGAGATAAAAAGTGTGCTGGTGAAAGAAAGAAATACATGAAACCTGCTTAAAAGCAAGACTGGTCGCTGTGAGATCAAGAAGATCATTGGCCACCATGCACCGGAGGATCTCGCAAATCTAGGCGACCACACCTTTGGGAGGTTGTGGGTGCACAAGGCAAGCTCAAACTACTACGAAGGAGAAAGTTATAGGTGAATGGGAATAAAAAGTAAAAATGTTTTTACAATGGAAGCTCCGCCAGTTTTCCACCATAGGATCACGCCTGTGTTTGTGATCAACTCTGATCAAAGCACCATTTAGCAAGTCCCGGCCGTAGACCACATATATGCCCCAAAGGGTACTGACGACATTTGCATCATCGACCTCGATGACCTGTTGTTGCTAACAACCACTAACCATGTGCACTTAGGGTTGTGTAATAGTGGATTGCATTTCTATCTGAATCAAAGCAAGTAGCTTATTGGTATAGATGTGCATGTGTTACCTCCGAGCAAAGGAGGTGATGGCACGGAGTGTGAGGTGAAAGGAATCCGTAGAAACGAGCAATGATGCAAAGCATTGAAAAACATTTTCCAAAGGTAAGGCTATTGTGTACGAAATAGCAGTAAAGAGTGAACAGTGAGGATTTCAACCAGCGAACGAATCATCACTTTAACTAGTGTTGACATACTTACTGTGTTGGAATTCGGCTGTCACAGGGGATAAAACGTGAACCATATTTTTGAGAAGCAAGAGTTTGCTAGTCCACTAGAGTTTGAAGTAGAATAACGTGCTTCTAACTCCTTGTATGTCTACTTTGTCACGGGAGGTTTGATTGAATGTGTATTCATGGGACTTTATCTAACTACAAAAGCATGTCATTTGTAGTAGACACTAAAAGACAAATAGCAATTGTAAGAAACTTCATTAGATGGTGCCCTTCACCAGTTTTTAAACTTTGCCGTAGGATAAGCTGTGGTCTTAGCGCCAGCTTCCCATCTTTGGCTTCACTGTGTTGGCATAGAATAGCCCTCTTTACATTAAGTGGAGTAGCTATTTTATTAGAGTCTTAAGGTACAAGCTGAACTTGAATGTGGAACAACTCTAAGTGTTGGAGCCTGGTTTGACGTAGATCAAGTGGTTGTTAATGATCTAATGGAAGTGGGCTTCTTAGCTATTCTATGGTCTTGAGGCTGGTGATGCAAGCAAATGGGTTAGTATCATTTTGCTAATGAAGGGATGTACCTCCTTGTGAATACTTACACTTGATGATGGCTTCATGGTGAAGCTCAATACTTGTGTAACAAAGACGGCCTTGACGAAGTGAAGGTACCCCTTGGACTAGGCCTAGATGAATGGTGCAGAGTGGCAAACTAGGAGCGAATCACCTTATCTAAAGGATTGGATGCAGGTACTTTACAATGAAGAATAATTCTGGAATTATTTCTCCAGAATAAGCCATGTTTGTGAAGAAATACACCTAATCACCGTAGATTGAGTGACCAATGTGCTACATCTTGCAGTGCGTATGGATGTCGATCCTTAAAGGGAGATGTTGCAACGTCCCTAACATACACGAGTCTCAAAATTCTATCCCTAGGATTTTATTTCCCTTGCATATACGGCCCACCATGCAACATCCTATGGAATGTTACTCCAATCAACCAAGGGTGTTTTGGCCACGTGCCTCAAAATCCAATGTTGCATTTGAGACAATTTTGATAGGTCGACCACTTTTATGATAATTCAAACACAAATACTACATATAATGTGGAATATTGATAATTATCAACTAACTTCTTCACTGCACAGTATTTTTATGAAGGCATACCCAAATGTTATTGAAACCCCCAACATCTTGGGAGATTTCCTTGAACCAGCCGCTAACAACTTAGCATCGTACTCGCCAGTCGACTTCAACATGTAAGACCCCAAGTATGCCTTACTCTAGATGTCGCTCTTCTTCATTAAAATTCCACAGTTCAAATGCTTCCTGTTGAAGTATGTTTTGTGCTAGTTGCAAAACAATGAGGCTTACCATTATTCAAATCTTAGTTTCACATGAAACTTCCATGTTTTCACAATGTACGTTGAGCCTTACGTAACACAAAAGCTATACGTGTGCAGCTCTAACACAGGTAGACAAAACCATTTGTAATCCACACAAATAATTTCATGATGTGCAAATGACTTATTGATGCCACCAAATCATGGTGAAGGCGTGCCACATATACTTTTGAAATCAATTAAATTCTTGTGAAGGTGTATTCAACGTGCAAGTAACATTGGAGAAATTACTAGGTTAAGCACCTAAGAGAACAACATCATCTCATTCTTGTCTCTACACCCAGATGTCTCTTTTGTTGTAACGTTTCTCTAAACGTAAGATCAATGCTATGTCAAGATTGCAAGCTGAACATTTCTTTCAACTTTAGGTTTTGAAATAGCTTCTTAGCGTTGACCACTGACCATGATCCACGTAAAACAGGTTTCCTTCCGTGAGGGTTATTATCTTGAGTGTAACTGAGGATTGCACAAGTAGAATAGAGAGAGAGAGGGAGAGAGAGAGAGAGAGAGAGAGAGAGGGAGAGGGAGAGAGAGAGAGAGAAATGGAGACATTTATCAAATATATAACTAGCGATAGCTGCACTTAAATGAGCAGAGTCGTAATGTTTTAGCATGTATTCATCCTATCATAAGGAAAAGAAAAATATATAGTGGAGGTTCTAATTGCTTGAGTCAATTTACGTGTGCTAGAACACACTGTTAAAGGGTACTATATGGAACTCCATTAAGGTGTTAGTGGTTTTGTGAAGGTTGACACGCACCTACTTAAATTTGGAGTCATTGAGTTGTCAATTGATTACTAATTAAAGATTGTTGTTCTAAATGAAAGTTCTCTAAAAAGAATTAGGAAGTTGTCAAACCTGTCATTACCCTTCCAAACAAAACACCAGAGGTTGGAACAATTTGCCAAACTGTTGGCATTGAACCACATAGACACATGGATATTGACACATTGTGGGCCAATAGTGGAAGGGGGGAAAACAATCATGCAAGGAATTCAGGCACTAAAGTATTTGAAAGACGTGGCAAGTGCAGGCTATATGTGTTAGGAAAGGGAAAATGGGTGAAAGGGTGAAAATATTTGTAACCTATTCACATGTGTAAGGGATTGGAAGATTTCAACATTATGTGCAATATTTTTATTGTTGACTACTTGTGCTAGCATCCAGGTTTTTCTTTTGCAATCAATTCTCCATGTTGCGGTGCACATACATTGGGCTCACTAATGACACTAATACTAGCACGGAATATTGCCAGGTTCAAACATAATGACAACAATTCAGTATTCTTTTTGCATATCCACAACAAAACATCAATGTCTTGAATAAGCTTACATGGTGCTGACTTTACATACGAGTACAAGACATTCACCTTTGAAAATGGCTAAGCAAGCATGCCAAGTCCACTTCTATGAGATTTTTGACAAACACACATCTTTGTCAACAATGTTGACACTGTGCCACACAAGAACATTCCCTGATATGGTTGTTTCATATGAACACCATCTTTCTCTCTCTTTGCAAATCTAGCATATGGATTGCTTTCAAATGCTCATAGAGTCCTGTTGATCAAAAATACTAACAAAAAACATTGTACTCTCCGCAAAGTACACCTTCCCACAATGGTATCATCCGAAACTCAATACAGTTCTGTAGCATTACCACACCTCGTGAAGGCACATATAAATGTCACATTTTCATGTGAGGTCACAACAAATCATTTAAAAACACACATAGATTTCCAGTTTAAATAAGAAATGAGAATCGAGAACCACACGACAATGTACCAAAGTGCCCTTTCCTTCTTGCATACACTGGGGCACGCCCAAATTTGAGGGGTAGCCTACTCATCTTTATATTCGATTTGTTGAAATCCTCACTTTAGGGAATCTTTATTTTTGAGGATGGATTTTGAAGAAAAACAGTTATTTTGGTGATACTTTGAAATTCGTTGAACAAAAAGCTTACATTCGACGAAGTACAACTTCCGTATCATGTCGCGACGTCTTACATGGGTGTGAACACTGGAGCAGAGTTTCCTTTCCTGTTTCTGACTTACTTCGACAAAATCCTTGTACCCATCTGATGAAAGTAATTGTTTAGAGTGTACTTATGAAATTTGATGAAAGAAATCATTGAAAAGAATTGACCAAAAATCATTTTAATCGAATATCGAGAACAGTAGGGTTTATAGGGGATTCTTCCTTTCTTTGGAATTACAGCTTACGGTCAAGCTCACCTTTGCTTGACCATGGATGCGAGGACGAGGAGGTAGGGGAGTAAGCACACCACTCATGCTGGCGTGTGGAACACACCGACACAGGGGGGTTCTTTGGTTGCCTCTACGAGTGTGCTTTCCGACCAAGCAAAGCGTGGTTGCATGTCCCCCTAACGATAAGTGACGTGACTGTCACGCTATGCACCGAGGAACCTTTGCCGGCAAAGCATTCGACAACAAACATGGTCTACCAAACAATGGTGGCAAGTGCATCAGAGTGACCACACCACCACCGGAGGCGTCAAATTAATCCGGTAGCTTGCCGAGAGACAATAAGTGTCATTGATCTGGACGATCGACGGCCTTAAACTCCTTGTACTATGCAAAAGGTGCGAGTACAGTACCAGGTTTTTGGTGCAAGCAGAGCACCGGGTTTAGGAGCAAGTAGCTTTTTATATCAAGATGGGAGAGAAGTAGGCAAGGGCCGGGACCAGCAGGCCAAAGAGTATAAGAGCCTTGTACATTTCTTAGTGTAATTCACCTGTAAAATTGTGATTTCCACCTTTGGCTTCCAAAATCCTCCAAGTTTATCTATTCGATGCAATTGTGATCTCCACAAACTGAGAATTAACCTTCAAAAGGCACACACTCTCACATATGGTGCCGAAGCTAGAGCCACGTGTTGGGCGGAAGCGCTGATGGAGCTCTAAAACATAGAATAGTGGAAGGCACGGAGTACACGGGACAACATTGAGGTTAAACGAGAGGGATGTTTTTGGACCAGAATTTGAAGCCAACACACAAGCCAACCTTTGGATAAATATTTCATGTTCCACAATTTATACACGGACTATTGTGGATGTGCGAGAGATGACGGATGACTCCCACACGCTTCGAAGATGTCACATTTTGATCTCGATTTTCCGAATTGTTGCTGCATGTTTTTTGTTGCTACCATAAAGCTACCAATTTGTTCGTAACGATCTCCAACTGCGATAATTCATCATCAGCCACAAAGAAGGCCTTGTAGCAGATTGTAGAGAAGTTGAGAGCCCTCATGCCGGAAAATGAGCGGCTTAATCGGCAGATGGCTTACTTGCAGGACGGGACTGATGCTAGACAGGTTTGGGCGGCTTGGTCTAGGATTCCGCCAAGACCAAAGCCAAAGGCTCTATAATTGTTCACTCCCTCAATCAAGGGAATGAGCACACAGACCTGGTTGTTTGCGATGAATAGCTATTTGGGGTCTCAAGGTCACCCTTTGGAGGAAAATGCTATGTGTTTGTGACTCACGGTGTCACAACTACATGGAGCATCATTGGAGTGGTGGAGGCAGCTATATATGCTAGACTCTTGGGGTGGAGGTGGGAACACCGCAATATATCATGTCCTGTTGTGGCAGCTAGGTGGGAGACAAGCCAAGGCGCATGTAACGACAACATGGGAGAAGCTTGAGCAGGCCATCGGAGATTGGTTTGATCTCGTGAATGCCTCCACGGTTGCACGCAACAAGCTGAAGCAGCATAAGCAGATTGGGTTCATGTAGGATTACGCACATCTTTTCTTAGCGTTGTGCTTGGAGATGGACGACGCGAGCGAGCCCAAGATGACTGACAAGTACCATGATGATTTTAAGTCAAAGATTTAGTGCACACCGACACTAAGTGTCGGTGTGCCGGAGTTACAAGTGATGGTGGCCATTGCTAAGCGCGTTGACATGCATTGCTACCATTGAGGGGGTTTTCGCGAGAAGAAGTAAAATTTATAGCGTCAAACACAACACCAACAAACTTACCCCATGGGGATTGATGAAATGCAAGGAGGTAAGTAGTAGAGCAAGCCATGTGGTGGAAATTCTTGTGTATGCAAAAATCCCGGACACCAAACGCAGGACAACAAGAAAAAGCATCAGGGAAACGGCGACCAACAATGATTGGCGGATGTCCAATTACTTGGAAAGCTTTGTTTGCATCAACAATAAACAGCCTCAAAAGTCCTTTGACAACTAAGGAGTTGCCGAGTGTATTGTTGTAGAGCAAAGGGAGTGGGAGCGTTCCAGGAATCCTCCTAAAAGCCAAATTTTCATTGGCTGGCTCTATGGATGGCGAGGGGCGCAAGACTAACCAACCGATTAAAGCATTACAGGATTACAATGCATCGCACTCATTCTTCAACATTGAGCTCACAAAAAGGGTGGGGCTTGGATGGCTACCTAAGAAGCCAACCAAGGCAAAGTTGGTGCATGGGGTGAAGAAAGTGCGGGTTGCCTTTGAAGCCTGTGAGGGTCCGTCTGGGTAAGCTTTCATGCAAGGTAAACAGCAGGCGTGTCTGATGGATGCCTAGAATGCCATTTTGGGAATGGCTATACTGGTAGAATCCTACTATGGATTGGTTGTATAGCCAGGTGAAAGTGAAGAAATACGGAGAGAATACTCTTTTACTGTTATGGGTTCAGGAGAAGGACTTGAAGGCATGCAATATGCCGTAGTTGAGTTCATCCAGCTGACGTCAAGTAAAAGCATGGAGGACCAAGTGTACCTTGTGTGGATGCGGTAGAAGGAAGCATTTGAAGAGGTAGAAGTATTGGTAGTAGACACAAAGCAACAATAGGGAGAGCAACAATGAGCACCAATAATAGAGCTGTCAGAAGGCATTAAGGGAGTTTTCCACAGCTATGGTGACATGCTTCTTGCTGAGTTGCCAAAGGGTTCACTATCAAAGGAGGACATTGACAAAAAGATTGAGCTCATTTTGAGGGCAACTCCAACACTGCGTGCTCCTTACTGCATGAGCGACAATGAGCTTGGCAAGCCAAAGAAGTAGTATGTGGAGCTAATGGAACAAGGATTCAACATGCCTTTGGTGTCAACATATGCTCTACTAGTCCTCTTTGTGAAGAAAAAGACAAAGGGGCTGTGGATCTTTGTGGACAATCCCACATTTAGCAACGTGAAAATCAAGAACAGGTACCCGCTGCTAAGTTTGTCGTTGCCAATGAGTTAAGCAACCAGTTAAGGGGAGCATAATACTTTGTCAAGATTGACTTATGCTCGGGGTGCCATCACATTTGTATTGCAAAGCAAGATGTGGAGAAGACGGTGTTTTGGATGTAGTACGGCCATTTTGAGTACCCTGTGGTGCCGTATCAGTTGACCAATGCTCCTACAACATTCATGATCCTCATGAGTAAGATCTTCCACCCTCATCTAGAAATGTGTGTGGTTGTGTTCCTTGATGACGTCCTCGTCTACTCTCATACCTTGGAAGAGCATCATCAACACCTTTAGAAGGTATTGGGCATTCTTCAAAAAGAGGAATTGTTTGAAATGCTCTCCAAGTGGGTGCTCAAGAAGCAAGAAGTGAATTTCTCTAGGCATACTGCAATTGAGAACATTCGTTGCATTGGAATGAGTGAAATAGTGGCCAAAACCAAAGTGCGTGCAAGACATCCAATATTTCTTGCATCGTTGATCTAACAGCTAAGAAAGGATCACCACTGGGAATGGGGCAAGAAGGAGCCGAGGAGCTTTGAAGAGCTAAAGTCTGTAATGTGTGACACTTTGGCTTTGGTGCATCCCAATTTGTTTAAGGAGTACATCATGGCGATAAAAACAAGCAACTACGCCACAAGGACGGTGCTCATACAATATCACAGAAAGGGGCAATAGCTGATTGCGTACTCATCTTGTAAGCTGCAAGACCCGGAGCTAAATTACGCAATCCACGAGAAAGGAATGCTGGTTGTGACCCATGCTTTCAAGCACTAGAGGTGTTACATTGAGTCATGGTTGTACATGGTCTTCACGTATCATTATGCCCCAAAGTACATGAAAATGCAGCCAAACCTTAGTCATTGCAAATTTGCTAGATGGAGTTATTGGAAGTAAATTTTGACTATAAGGCTAAAGACAATCCTGGGAAGGTAGATCTAGCACATCCTCTGTCAAGGAAGCTAGTTTTGAGCCTCAATGCTATCTCCAGTCATGCATATCCTGTTCAAGCATGGCTATGGCGTGGATGGTGAGTTCACAGGTGGTTCGCTAAAAGACAGCATATGGGATGAAGTGTACTTGAAAAAGGGGCAAGAGGAGAGGATCATTGTGCTGGACTATGCACCAATAAATCAGTTGTTTCTAGAGGAGGCGCATGACATTCACTATTTGAGTCTCCCCGGCTTTGAAAGAATGCTTAAAGCCATGGCACATCAATATTGGTGGCCTTCAATGGTGACTGACTACAACAGTTTTGTGAGCAGTTGTTATGTGTGCCAGCGCATCAAGGCGTGAAGGACCAATCCACCTTGGGAGCTACAATTACTATCTGTACTCGTGACACTATGGAAAGACATCTCTCTTCACTTCATCAGCGGGGTGCCTGTGGTCCTCGAGGGCAACAACAGGATGTAAGTGGTGGTATACTGGTTCTCTAAGATGGCACGTTTTATCGCATGTCCACAGAGCATTACAACTACTGGGATAGCCTACCTCCTCCTTGGTCACATCATCCAATTACACAAAGTGCCACATTCGGTGGTC
The DNA here is from genome assembly GCA_023375785.1 of Penium margaritaceum. NCBI lineage: Eukaryota > Viridiplantae > Streptophyta > Zygnematophyceae > Desmidiales > Peniaceae > Penium > Penium margaritaceum. The sequence goes on from SZWC01017030.1 coordinate 38,717, forward strand.
TTAGATCACGATCCACACTTCACTTTGCGGTTCTAGAGAAATCTCATTTGGAAGCTAAGCATGCGCGTGTAAGTGACCACGTCATACCACCCATAGAGTGATGGGCAGATGTACTACACGCACCAGACTTTGGAGAAACTGCTACAGAGCATGGTCCCACTAGATGGAGAGGGTTGGGAGGAGAAGCTCAGGGTGGTAGATTTTGCCTACAACTCAACGATGTCAACATTGAGAAGAAATTCATTGTTTGAGGTGGTTAACGTCTACCAACAGGTAAGCTCCGTTGCCCTTATTATGAAAACATCACTTGCGGATTTGTAGTAGATTGCTGAAGGGTTTTCCGCCATATGGGATATGGTACGGCAACAACTATTGAAGGGACAAAAGCAATAGAAGTAGTAAGTAGGTATGCATCGATCTACAAAGTGGGAGATGAGGTGATGCTGAACTTTGCTAACTTGTAGTTGTTGGGAGTTGGGAGTCCCAAGTTGAAGCCACGATGTGTGGGTCCGTTCCACATTCTAGAGAAGCGGTTGGCTTCATCGTACAAATTAGAGTTGCCAACTCACTACACCATCTATCTGGTGTCTAAAACCTTGTTACTTTGTGCCTATTGTGACCCTAATACCTTATTTCAAGATTATGCGACAGATCCACATCATACAGTCGACGTTGACTGGAGTGAGGAGTTTGAAGTGGACAATATTTTGACGGATCGCTAGAGCGGACATCGGTGAGAGTTTGTGGTGCAGTGGAAGGGGTACCTAGTTGATCACAACTCGTGGGAGCCAGAGGTTAGATCCATTGTGGGGGATACCAACACTGTTTTCTAGGAGTATCTCAGGCAGGCTAGAATTTTGCGCCTCGGATGGGGGGGTTAACGTAACAAAGTGTCCCTGCTTTTTTAGCATACTTTGGGCCATGCCTGAGTTTTGGGGGGGCATGCAGGTGATTTCATGTGTTTCAGAAATCTAGTTCGTGACGAAGCTTACCTCCGCTTGACTGCGGATGCAAGGAGGAGGAGGGGGGCGAGCGCATCACTTTGCACCGGCATGCAAAATACATTGGCTTAGGGGTTGTTTTTCTTTCCACTACAAGCGTCCGTTACAAACACGCAATGCAAGGTTGCATGTCCCCCCTTGTGACAAGTGACGTGAAAATCACGCTATACAGTGAGGGAAAGTTTTTGGCAAAGCTTCCAGCAATGGATGCGGTCAACATAACACGTAGGCGTGCGTAGCATGGCGATCGCATTCGCCGTTGGAAGGCATCAAGCTAATGCTTTGCCTTGGGAAGAGACAAGACGGACCAACAGTCTGGACGATCTATGACCTATTATTCATAGCAGTAGGTCTTAGGTGCAAGTAGAGCACCAGGCTTAGGTTCAAGAAGACCAGTGTGTTGAGGAGCACGTAGCTTGTTTGAACGAGCAGGGATATTTGTAGGAAAGGGCTAGGACATGCGGACCGAAGAGTGTAAATACCTTGTGCATTACTTACTGTATTTAACATGTAACTCGTTAGTTTTTGCTCTTGCTTCCATAATTCTCCAAGTATATCTTTCCGTTGCGATTGTGCTCTCCACACACCATGGATTCATTTGATGAGGAAACACACTCTCACAAATGAGGTTGTTTTGGCACCCATTCATTAACATCACATCGACCATTTCATATATGATGTCAATGAAAAGGGGGTTGTGTTATTACCTACTACAAGTCAGACAACCTTTCATGGTTGGAATGTGTCATCCAAATATCTCTTTTGAAGCATGGACTTCCCACTTGGCTCCACCATTTTTGGTCAAAAACATTTCCATGTTATACGAGCCTGGTTTGTTTTCCTAGGTCTGTCCATGATGAATGTAAAATCATTGCACTGTATCCTTCTCGGATCAAATCTTGATTTTTCAACAAGTCCTCAAGTGTTTTCTTACATTTATATGCATCCAATATGGTTTATACCATGTTTGGAGTGCCCTCTAACCTTGTAGAATATTCAATTGACGATTCATGAAGTATGGTTTCTCCAAGCATTAAACTGTCATGGTGGGTGGCAATACACCAGCGACATGCTTTATGTTCGTATTGATCTTTGTTTATACACTCTACACCTCCATTCTCTAGTTTTTGTGACATGATCACCACCCTTTGCTTGCCACAATGTAGGTCCCATTGTTGTCTCTTTTGGTTTTTTCTTCCATAGTCTTGTATGAATCAAGGTACAACACTTGTCCTTCATGTCCATGGTGTTTTGCATACCCTTCTTCCTATGATGTAGACCATGCATGAAAGGGTTACCATTAGCACTGGTGTTGTTTCATGCTACTCGTACCCCCTCGTCTCCCTTTATGCTCACTCCCCTCCACCCTCCTTTGTCAACCTCCTAACTTCTATGCCCTCCTACCTCCTCCACCCTTTCTCCCTCCTCCCTCTTTCCCTTTCTCCCTTCTCCCTTGTTTTCTCCTCCATAGCCTCCCAAAATCTACATTCCTTGTCATCTTACTACCCTCTTGGTATGATCCCTACGTACTCATCTTTCCTCCTCCTCTTTGCCTCCTCTCACCCTCCTTCGTTTTTATCCATCTTCCTCTTCTCTCCTCCTTGATCTCGTCATCTCCTCTGCTTTGTAGCCTCCCTCCTCCTCCCTCCCCCCTCCTCTTCCCTCTCCTTCATGGTCTCCACCCTTCATCCTCATTCTATCCGACTTAGACCTTCTCATTAATCCTCCTCTACCTTCCTCCTCCACCCTCTCAACCTTTCACCCTCACTCCATCTCTCCTCCCGCCTTTGCCCTCCCTGCTCTATACCCCTTGCCGCCACAACCTCTTGTCCTACTCCACCTTCCTACCTCACGGTCATTCTCCTCTTCTTTTTGTCCTTCACCCTTTACTCCATGAACTCCCCATGTGTGTTCTCTAACCTCTTCCTCTCTTCTATCATACATATCTCCAGTAGGGCCTTCCCCCTATTGTTCACCCTCCTCCACCCCATTCCACACTTGTTACATCCCATCCTTCTCCAACTCCCCAACTTCATCCATTCCGTTCCGTCCTTCCCTCCTCATTAGCCCGAAAATTTGTACCCTCCTGGTACTCCACGGCCATCTCTCCCTCACCCATACAGTCTCCCTCTCCACCTTCCTCTTCCTCTACTACGTGTCACTCCCTTCTCTATTGTACCCACTCCCTCTTTCTTTCCTTGGTTCATTGCTCACCTGAGAATGACTCGCAAAGTTAAGGGTGTCTACACACATCCAAAAACTCAACTTGTGTCAAATGCATATGGTATGACTCAACACGGGAATCTAACTAGTTAGGAGTAGGAACTTTGAAGTGAAGAGTGATGTGATAAAAACTTTAGGGGCACATTATGATAGTGTTCATTAAGGGTTTAACAAGAAGAGGCCTATAGGAAACATGACATAAAACAACCCTAGATAGTTTCTTGAAGTACGAGAGAGAATGTAGTTGTGATACACATGAAGAATTATGTGCTCATGAGAAAATTTGACAATTTTTCTTCCTTATGTACTGAGTTTAGAATTTTATGTTGTCATCTCAAAAGTTGCTATGTGTGCTCTTATGGGAATTTGAACAATCTGTGTTTATACATACAAACTTGACAATTTTGCGCGCCCTCTGCAGAGACCTCAATAGAGTTGCATCAACCTTGCTCAAGGGCAAAACATTTTGGAGAATTGTACAGTGAACCACCATTGAAGTGCAACTTCAGTCAAATGGTTTCCCCCCATGTTTTTCATGATTGATTGAATGGGGCACATGGAATAGACAAAGGCGTGGTTTCAACATGTCTTTCAAATTAGTGCACACAAGTGTGTCTGGTCGCAATATGAGCACCCTCTATTTTCCACTGTACAAAGTAGCACATAATAATGCTCAGCCGTTATATCAGTTCAAAAAAGTCTCCACGTTACAGTGTAGGACACAAAGATGTCTAGTGAGAAAATTTCCATTTATAAAAGAATACACAAAAATGTCCATTAAGTGCAAGAAATGCCACGTCAATTTTGGTTCCTTGTAAGATTTGTGGTG
>SZWC01017031.1:0-14940 GCA_023375785.1 Penium margaritaceum
GTATAGGTATAGGTATAGGTATAGGTATAGGTATAGGTATAGATATAGGTATAGGTATAGGTATAGGTATAGGTATAGGTATAGGTATAGGTAAAGGTATAGGTATAGGTATAGGTATAGGTATAGGCATAGGTATAGGTATTGGTTTAGGTATAGGTATAGGTATAGGTATAGGTATGAGTATAGGTATAGGTATAGGTATAGGTATAGGTATAGGTATAGGTATAGGTATAGGTATAGGTATATGTATAGGTATAGGTATAGGTATAGGTATAGGTATAGGTATAGGTATAGGTATAGGTATGGGTATAGGTATAGGTATAGGTCTAGGTGTAGGTATAGGTGTAGGTTTAGGTGTAGGTGTAGGTGGAGGTGTACGTGTAGGTGTAGGTGTAGGTGTAGGTGTAGATGTAGGTGTAGGTGTAGGTGTAGGTGTAGGTGTAGGTGTAGGTGTAGGTGTATCTATAGGTATTGGTATAGGTATAGGTATCGGTATAGGTATAGGTACAGGTATAGGTATAAGTATAGGTATAGGTATAGATATAGGTATAGGTATAGGTATAGGTATAGGTAGAGGTATAGGTATAGGTATAGGTATAGGTATGGGTATAGGTATAGGTATAGATATAGGTATAGGTATAGGTATAGGTATAGGTATAGGTATAGGTATAGGTATAGGTTTTAGGTATAGGTATGGGTCTAAGCATAGGTATAGGTATAGGTTTAAGCATTGGTATAGGTATAGGTATAGGTATAGGTTTAGGTACAGGTATAGGTATAGGTATAGGTATAGGTATAGGTATAGGTATAGGTATAGGTATAGGTATAGGTATAGGTATAGGTATAGGTATAGGTAGAGGTAGAGGTAGAGGTATAGGTATAGGTATTGGTATAGGTATAGGTATAGGTATAGGTATAGGTATGGGTATAGGTATAGGTATAGGTATAGGTATAGGTATAGGTATAGGTATAGGTATAGGTATAGGTATAGGTATAGGTATAGGTATAGGTATAGGTATAGGTATAGGTATAGGTATAGGTATACATGTATGTATTGGTATAGGTAAAGGTATAGGTATACCTGTAGATGTACATATTGGTATAGGTATAGGTGTAGATTTAGACATAGATGTATACACATATACATACATATATCCATGGATGGTTGTTTATGTTATAAGTTTATCAATGCACATTATGATGAAAAATTCTAATGTACACTTTACTATGTAACCCTGTGCACCTTTAGTGCAACATTGGAACCTTGTTTCAACTTTGGCAACTCTTTATTGATGGTAAATTGGTGGCTCTAATACTGAGACTATAACCATGCGTATCATATTTTGGGTACATGTATTGATTACCCACAAATTCTAAAGTGTGTATGCCCTCACCGGTGTTCGGAAGAATAAAACAACCTTACCCTGCATTCGGAAGCTAAGACTCCCCTACCCACAAACACCGAGAAAAAGTAGCATGTCAACGCTACATGTTATACAACGTCGGCATGCTCACGTCGTCAATTTTTTTTAACGTTCACAACCCCCTCTTTTGAGGGCTTTGTGAATGTTCAAGGGGGGGGTTTGCGTGTGGTTCGCATGGGGGGTCCGAGACTCCCCATGCGTTGAGACGGAACTTGCTAGGCCCAGTTGCCACGGGGCCCAGCAGGAGCTCGCAGAGAACTAAAACCCTTCAACCCCGGATGTAATTCTGGGTAGGGTTTGACTAAGGTTGGCCTGTACAAAATGGGGGTTTGCGTATTGGAAAAACAAAAACAAAACAAATGTTTCTGCTCTCTCTCAAAATTAGCACTTTCACTCGATCGCGAATTCCCTCCCACGCGATCATCGACTGAAGGGTTGACATGCCCCACCTTGCTTTGCTCGATCAGCGGTGCATGCCACTGATTGACCAGGGTGAAGAAGTGGACACTCTAGTTTTCTTCTCTTGAAACCATCGGGCAGGGGAAACATGTTTCTTAAGCGACAAGTAGGCGTCACTAACCCCCTCACACATTGCGTAGGAGGGTTATTATGCCCTCCTAATTTGTTCTTCCTTTTCAATGGTCTTTGTAGCTGTTGGTTTTTTGCGCTCATTGTGCTCTGTTGTGTCCTCCCGGCTTGTGTACATCGGCATGCAGATGACTGACAGCGAGACTCGACGCTGATGGAGTGTCGTCCGGTGGAGGCGACGCACACTGAGGTCATCTCGCAGTTCGTTGGAGCCCCCTCTCTCCGGCGACGTGTTCAGCTCCATCGGCAGGCCTCCTCGGCGGTCGCGCTGCCGGCAGTGAGTGCCACCACAATCGCTACCTGTTGGTTTGTGTGGCTTCCACCCGTCACGACCGACACTGCTAGTTTACCGATATACCCACATTCGGGGTATATGGCAGAGGAGGGTGTGACGACACGACGGGCCTCCGGACTTCACCGAGACTTCTCCAGCACCTACGACAGCGCCGGCGAGACGCGGTCGATGCGTTCCGGCAGCCATGTGGGCTTGTCAGGAGGTAGGAGAGTTTTCTCGGTGGGTTCAGACCCGCGCACCCGGTTGACTGTACCGGTGCGACGAGGAGACCCGATGNCTATTGTGGGGCTTCCGATGTTCGGAAAGCCGTGTGTGATGTCTGGACGCTGATTCTGAGATTTTCTGGCACTGTTCCTATTTTCTCGGTGGTCGAGACCCGGGTACTCGGAGAGCTGTTCCGGTGCCTCGAGGAGACCACCGTTATTCTTATCGTGGTGTACGCAGTGTGTTCTCCCCGCTGACCCGTTTCGGCTCAGCGGGGGTGACGGGGCCCGGTGCGGCTAGCTGCCGGCGCCCCTACTTAAGCCCACTAGGGGCTCATTTGTAATTCCTCCTTGTTCTTTAATATTCAGCGTTCCAGACTTAGCCAAATTCTTGCCGTCTTGCATCGCACTCACACACAGAGCTCATGTTCGTTCTTGCATGGGCCTGCATGCCCTAAAATCATTTCCAATTTGGTATCAGAGCGCAGGGGGGGCGTGTGAGCAGCAGAATCAGCAGCAGTGGGCGGAACGCGAAGAGAACACGCCACATGGCGCCTCGCCGGCAGCAGCGTGAGGGAGCGGGAAGCGACTGCACGTGAATGCCACAGGGGCGGTGAGCCACACACAGCAGCAGGAGTAGCAGCAGCAGCAGCAACACGCGTTGGCAGTAGCAGCGTGCACGAGCAGCAGCGACGCAGCACTAGCTGCGGCCGTGGCAGTCGTGGCAGCAGTAGCAGAAGCAGCAGCAGCAGCCGCAGCACCTTTAGCAGCAGCAGCAGCATCAGCCGCAACAACAGCAGCAGCAGTAGAAGCAGCAGCGTGCAACGATGTGCAGAGCGAAAGAAGAAAAAAAAAGAAGAAAAAAGGCAGCAGCAGATCCGCAGCAGCAAGCAGCAGCAGCAGAAGCAGTAGCTGAAGCAGCAGCAGCATCCGCAGCAGCTGTACCTGCCGCTGCAGCTGCTGCTGTCGCTGCGAGGAGGGCCTCGCAGCCCTCCTCTGAAGGGGGGGGGCTCTGAGGGGGCCTGTCGACCCCGTTCGCCACCCCCCCCCTTTCCCTCCTTTCTCCCCTCAAGAGGGCCCTCGGTGGGCCCCGCCGAACCCCCTCCGAGGGGCCCTGCGGAGGGGGCCCGTCGGTCTCGCAAGCCCCCTCGGCCCCGTCGGCCCCGTCGGCCGACCGACGAGGGGGCCGAGTCAGAGGGGCGGAAGGGACCCCCCCCCCTCGTCGCTCTCTCGCTCTCTCTCTCGTTCGCTCGATCAGCGAGCGAGCGAGCGAGTAGTGCACGGGAGGGAGGGCCAGACAAGCCGGACCTCCCCCCCCCCATCTCCTCCTATTTTACTGATAGCCCCAGCTTTGGGGCAATCGAGAATAGGGGGTACAAGTGAAAAAAAAACTACGGAGGGGGTACGCCTCAGACTAAGGGGTGAAGAAGAAGAAAAAAAACACACGGGAGGGTGAGGCCGCGAAAAGAGAATATCAAAAAAAAAAGAGAAAAAGGGGGAGGAAAAGACAGTTTCAACCAAACGTACGGGACCATCGAGTAGCCCGTCATCTCACCGACAGTGCACTTGCAGCAACCACTGCAGCATCAGCAGCGGTTGCAGCAGCGCTTGCAGTTTCCAATCTACACCGGCAACGGATTGTGTTGTCGGTGGCGATTTCCGCTTTGAGACGTGTCGTGGACTGGCGTCTCCCTCGGGCCCGTGGATTGGTGCGCGCAATTCACCCCGTTGGATCGCCGGCGGATTCGAGTCTTACCGTCTCCGAGGGTTGGGTCGTCTACCGCTTGGAGCTGCAGCCACACCTGCAGCCGCCACCCCTTCTCGTCTTGGAGCAGTCTTCGCTCCATTCGTGGCAGCAGCATTGGTCGCGGCAGCCAGTCAGACTCTCGTCTCCGGGTGTGCTGTGATAGTGCAGCTCTTCCCGTCTGGTCACGTTTGCTGACCCGGACGCCGTGACCTCTAGGAGTGATAGTACCTGCGGACCTCATTCTCTCCCGTGGCTTGGTGTTTACCACCGGGAGCAGGTGCCCTTGGCACCTATCCATCGTCTAGCGCACGAGATGAGTGCGCGGACGTGTGAGCAGGCACCCTGCGCATTCGCCTGCTTCTACTGTGGTGATGGACATCATGGTTGGCGTCGCTGTTGGACGCGCCCTCGCGGCTGGCATCCACCTTGGCTACAGCCTCGTCCGAGCCTGCGTCCTCCACAGCATACGGATCTACCGGCATTGGTAGATCCCATAGCTGGACCTCTGGCGAGCATATTCGCCGAGATTCGCGGCCTACGGCAGACGGTGCAGCGGCTTTGTGACCTCGTTGTCACTGAGCGTGCTTCTGCTACTTGTTCGTCGACGGCCTCTTCGACCACATCTCCTCCATCATCTCCTCCTTCTTCCTCCGATGGTGTCCCTTCAGCTTCACCTGCCAGCCAGTCCCAGGCTGACACCATCCTTTCGATCCTCCACTCTGCTGTGACCACGCCGCCACCCCGCGATGACTTGTCTTCCAGCAGTTGTTCCAGTCGAGTGACTCTGCGACGTCGTCGTCAGCGCTCTACATGGCGTGCTCGCGCCGGTGTTGATACATCCTCCACCTCCTCGGCCTCCGTTGCTGTACCTGTCAAGGGGGAGTGTGGTCACCGCGCATTGCGTGATGCGACAGTAGCAACAGGATCCGCAGTCGGGTCGAGGGGGAGTGAGTCTGATCCTGACATGGAGGTCATGGTGCAGACTTGCGTGTCATCGAGCGCGACTTCCACGTCCGCGCTGGATCCAGATCTTCTACAGCAGCAGCTTGCGTCAGGAGGTGTCTAGGCCCGGCTTCCCTGGGCGGTGCCACTCGCGGCTCCTACCGGTGGCGGCCCGGCGGTGGCACACGGGTCCCGTACAGATCAGGACACATCTTTGGGAGTTTTGGCGGAGTTTGTGCAGCAGACTCACACGAGCCCGACGGAGGTTCCATTGCAGGAGATATGCGTGTCATCGAGGTCGACATCCACGCTGGGACAGGAGCCGGACGTTCTGCAGTAGCAGATTGCATCACGAGGAGTGCAGGTCTCATGTGCCTTGGCGGTGCCACTTGCGACTCCGACCGATAGCGGCGTGGCGGTGGCACATGAGTCCCGTGCGGATCGGGATACCCCACACGGATTTCTGGGGGCGTTGGCGCACGGGACTCATACTTGCCCGACAGTGGTCACAGTACACGAGCAGAGTCGACCGGCTGGTCTGTTGGAGGTTGAGGCGTTCTTGAGAGCAGCAGTTCTCAGAGATGTCGCCGGGTCATATGCTGCAGCAGACACAGCAAGCTCCACCACCTCATCTGCGCTACCTGAGGACCAGCTTCAGCGTGAGGAGTCGTTCAGGTTCCCACAGCCTCCAGGTCCTCACTCTATCATAGAGCAAGTGGCAGCGACCAGTCCTCCCGGCGAGACAGTGCGTCAGCGCCAGTTGCGCTTGCTGGTCGCCTTGACGGGCATTGTCGAGCCGGAGCCCTGTACACCTGTTTCCACTACGGCGGCAGTTGAGGACAGTGGTGCAGATCCCTACACGCAGATGGAGTCATCACGTCAGCAGGAGTTGAGTTCTGCCCCTTCGTGTTCATCTGCTGGTGATCTTGCTGATCACATGGACACTAAGAGTAGCAGTACCTGCACGGACGACGTTTCCACATGCTCTACGGACTCTGACGGCTCCTCCTTCTCTTTCTCTCTCGGCATGCGACCGCTCACTCATCGCACGACAGACACGAGCTGTGATGTGGATGCGACACCTGCAGCTGCATCCGATGTTCTAGCGTCTCGGCACATTGCGAGCTTGGTTGACCCGCAGGAGGATGCAGCAGCACTAGTTCCATCATCTACAGCATCAGATATGCAGATGGCGTTGTACTCACGAGTTGTGCAGTCTGCATGTGCAGCATCCAGTGAGGCAGAGTTTATTCTACACCAGGTCCACATCGGCCACCTCGACATGTCCGAGGCAGATTACGCCGACCTGCAGGAGCGTGTAGTGATGCTGCAGCAGGAGATGATGGCAGCGCGTGAGCGATTCTCAGAGGATGGTAGCATCAGTACTATCGGCACGACCCGTGCACCAGCAGCATCTGGCACACCTATGCTTGGGGAGCATCTTGTACGCGCTCCGAGTATGACGTCCGTTGGAGATACTGTCAGAGGAGAGGTGACCGTGCCTTCGGCTTTCGCCATCCTCGCTCCTATCGACCCCATCATCGCTCCTCCTTCTTCTGCCGCCGTCACGTACCTTCATCTACCTGACTCACTTACCCCATCTTCATCTTCATCCGCGAGTGGTGATCCGGTTCATCGTTCCAGCTCTCCTCCTCCGGCAGTACACCCTTGTGTCTCAGGGTCTCCTATCCCGTATCGGAGGCCAGCTCCACCACTTCATCCACGCACACGTGCTGCTCGCCCATTCCCGTTCCTCCGGCGTACACAGATGCATCGCAGTAGTGCGGAGGCAGGAGAGACTGTGAGTTGGGACCCTTGGCAGTCACGCGAGGACTGGTATACCCCAGGTGATGCAGATTCATGTGAGGACTTGTAGCCGGAGACACCACTTCGTCTTTGAGGGAGGGAGTCGACTCACAGGTGACAGGGGGAGCTGTCTCTACATGATGGATATACTACATGACTCATCGCCTGGGATCTGTTCAGCTACGACATCAGCATCTCCATCGAGGACATCGCTACTAGGTTCATCTGCCCAGGGGGAGTGTTGTGTGGACCTCAACGCGACGCCATGGGAGATGCATGGGGAGGTCCATGCTCTGTTGTGAGCATCTACAGCATCCCGCATGTGGCTCATGCTGCGTGCCTGCACAGCTGCATACAGATGGTAGCACACAGTTGGTCGAGACCCGGACACTTGGTGCATTGCACCAGTGTCACGAGGAGACCATGTGATTGTATGTCTTAGTGTGTCGCTATACTGTGTGTGGCATTGTGCATGCGAGCTGTTGGTAGAGACCCGGATACTTGGTGCATTGCACCAGTGTCACGAGGAGACCATGTGATCGTGTGTCTTAGTGTGTCGCTATACTGTGTGTGGCATTGTGCATGCGAGCTGTTGGTCGAGACCCGGACACGTGGTGCATTGCACCCGTGTTACGAGGAGATCCTCCCTTGATCCTGTGTTTGGATGATGATGCTATTGAGTTTGATTGCTCGTAGTGATCGAGACCCGGACCCTGGTACCGCCAGTGTCACGAGGAGACCATCTTGTCCTCTGACATGTGTATGAGGTGCATTACACTGGTTTGTGTGTGTGTGCATCACTCCTCTCATGGTCGAGACCCAGACACTTGGTGGGCTGTGCCAGTGTCCAGGGAGACCCTAGATGGATAGCAGACGAGTGTGTGTGTGTGTGTTTGTGCGAGTTGACTCATGCATGTTATGGCTTGCCATGCATTGTTGTTCCATGCCTTCTCTCATTCGTTCTGGCGTGGACGGCTATGTCAGCCAGGGGGAGTGTTGGTTTGTGTGGCTTCCACCTGTCACGACCGACACTACTAGTTTACCGATATACCCACATTCGGGGTATATGGCAGAGGAGGGCGTGACGACACGACGGGCCTCCGGACTTCACCGAGACTTCTCCAGCACCTACGACAGTGCCGGCGAGACGCGGTCGATGCGTTCCGGCAGCCATGTGGGCTTGTCAGGAGGTAGGAGAGTTTTCTCGGTGGGTTCAGACCCGCGCACCCGATTGACTGTACCAGTGCGACGAGGAGACCCGATGGCTATTGTGGGACTTCCGATGTTCGGAAAGCCGTGTGTGATGTCTGGACGCTGATTCTGAGATTTTCTGGCACTGTTCTTATTTTCTCGGTGGTCGAGACCCGGGTACTCGGAGAGCTGTTCCGGTGCCTCGAGGAGACCACCGTTATTGTTATCGTGGTGTACGCAGTGTGTTCTCCCCGCTGACCTGTTTCGGCTCAGCGGGGGTGACGGGGCCCGGTGCGGCTAGCTGCCGGCGCCCCTACTTAAGCTCGCTAGGGGCTCATTTGTAATTCCTCCTTGTTCTTTGTATTCAGTGTTCCAGACTTAGCCAAATTCTTGCCGTCTTGCATCGCACTCACACACAGAGCTCATGTTCGTTTTGCATGGGCCTGCATGCCCTAAAATCATTTCCAATTCTACCTGCATGCGTCCAGCGCGTACTGTCGTGCCTGCGTCGTCATGCGCTGCCTAGGGTCCCAGTTGCATGTCGCATGGCCCTGTTTGGCAGCATAAACAATCGTGGGCACTGCCTGGGTTCAGGCTGCCATAACTCCTTGCTACTATTTTTCTAGCAGATTCTGACCACACGGCTACGTTTGCAGCGTTGGTACTATGGTATGGTCCAGTTTTCAGTCAAAACAGACAACGCCTGGGTTTTGGGCTGTCGGCCACGCCTCACCGAGAAAACCTGCCTGCCTGAAATTAGCTATTTTCTGATTGGCTGATGAACTGAGTAACAAGCTCTACAGAGCTGGGGAGGGGGGGGGGGCTAGAAATTGGAGGGGTCCCCCAATTGCTGTTAATTCTTCATTCCTAATCAGTTACTATAAGTTTTCAGCTGCTTTCTGGCGCTAACTCTGGCGCGCACGTTTCTGAGTAACAAACCCAGAGCTTCCAGACTTAGACTCTAGAGCAGCAGACTGAGGGGACAGCTGACTTAAGCAACGAGCGTGGAAGCCCGCACGCTGCATCAACAACGCTGCTGCCCCAACTTGCTCCATAGTTTCCCATGTTGGTATCAGAGCCAGAGCGTAGCAGCAGCAGCAGAAGACTGGCGAACAGGTGCCAGACAACGCCGGCAGACCCCCATACGCGCCAGTGCAGGGGAAATGCTGCCGGATTTTTTCCAACAGCATTGACCCTCCTGGTGGCGGCGTCAGATTTTTTCCCACGGCCACTGGGCGAGGGTAAATGCTGCCAAAATTTTTCTGCAGCACTGACCCCCACGCGTGACGTGAGGAGGTGAGCGGCAGGTGGCGTCTGATGTCTGTGGGCAACGACACACGTGGCAACGTCACCCAGGTGCAGTGACTGGCACCACCAGCAGCAGCTCGCAACAGCCCGCAGAAACAGCAGCTCGGACCAGCAGCAGCAGCAACCCGTAACAGCAGCTTCTTGTAGCAGTAGCAGCAGCTGCGTGCAACAGTAGTAGTAGCGAGTAGCAGCAGCAGCAGCCCGCAGCAACAGCCCGCCGTAGTAGGCAGTAGCCGCAACACGCAGCAGCTGCAGCAGCGTGCAGCAGCAGCAACGGACTGCAGCAGCTGTTGTAGCAAGCTGCAGCAGCCGCCAGCTGCAGCAGCACCAGCAGCGAGCAGCAGCTGGCAGTTGCCAGCCGCGGCTGATGCTGCCCGCTACTCGTAGTGAGCGAGCAGCGAGCAGCAGCCCGCTGCTGCCAGCGAGCAGTAGCTTGCTGCTGTTAGGCGAGCAGCAGCCTGCTGCTCGTAGCAGACAGCGAGCTGCTGCCCGTTGTGACAAAAAAAACAAACAAAAAAGAGGAGAACAAAAATGTTCCCCCACCCCCGCAGCTCGCTGCAGCAGCCTGCAGCTGCAGCGAGCAGCTGTTGTAGCGCGCAGCAGCTGCAGCAGCACTTAGCAGCAGCAACGAGCTACAACAGCTCGCTGCTGCAACAGCAGCAGCCACAACAACTGCTGCAGCTCACAGCAATTGCAGGAGCATCAGTAATAGCAGCAGCAGCTGCAGCACCCACAGCAGCAGCAGCAGCAACAGCAGCAGCAGCTACAGCAGCAGCAGCAGCAGCAGTAGTAGCAGCAGCAGCAGTAGCAGCATCGGCGGCTGCAGTAGCATCAGCACCAACAGCAGCAGCGACGGCCCCAACATTCGCCGCTGCTGAGGTCAGTACCCCTCTACTAACGTCACTGCTGACGTCACTACTGACGTCATCAACAAAAAAAGAGAAGGGTGAGAAGAGGGGGAACAGGGGAAAGGGGAAAGACCACAGGAGTGGGTAGATTCCCCACTCCCCCAACCTCCTGCTGAAATCAGCAACACAAAGACAAAAAAAAAACACAGACACCAAGGCATGTCTGGTAGTCCCGGCGAGGAGGGGTCCTCCTCTGATGGGGGGACCCCAACTCCTCCTTGCTTGCAGCGATTACTGCAGCAGCAGCAGCACCCGCCGCCGCTGCAGCAGCAGCAGCCGCCGCCGCCGCCGCCGCAGGAGCAACAGCTGCCGCCGCCGCCGCAGCAGGAGCAATCGCCGCCGCCACGGCAACAGCAGCTGCCGCCGCCGCACCAACAGTAGCAGTCGCCGCCATTGCAGCAGCAGCAGCCACCACCTCTACAACAGTAGCCGCCGCCGCTGCAGCAGCAGCAACCGCCGCTCGTACAGCAGCAGCCACCGCCGCTGCAGCAGCAGCAGCCGCCGCCTTTATAGCAGCAACCGCCATTGCTGCAGTAGCAGCAGCCGCCACCCATACAGCAGTAGCCATCGCCTCTGCAGCAGCAGCAGCAGCCGCCGCCCTTACAGGAGCAGCAGCAGCAGCAGCAGCCCACTGGTGGCACCCCTGACCCACTTGCTGCTCTTCAGCAACAACTCGCCGCCATGACCCAGCACCTTACGGCGCTACAGCCAGTCGCCTCCCAAACCGCCACCAGTGCGTTGCCATCATTCATTCCTCTAGGGCACGCTAGCCCCGCTGTGTCCGCCGCCACACACTACTTAGTGCAGCAACAGACTCAGTGCCAACGGCAGACAGTGACCTCCGTCCTTGGCCCTACTCTGGGTGCCGGCCGTAGGCAGAAGGACTTTGAGACGCCACCACCGCCGCTTCAGGCCGGTGAGCGATTCCGGAGCTGGGAGCTCTGCTTCCGGATCTGGACGCAGGGTAAGGGTTTGTGGGCCTACTACACCCTCCCTTACCAGTCCACCCAGGCCGACCAGCTATATGACGCTGGTCGCGCCGTCCGCGCCCTTGTACCAGTCGCCCCTCCAGCTTCCCGCCTTGCCCTGGAGCCCTTCCTCGGCGACTTCACCGCTGGCGCCATCCCAGACCCGGCAGCCGCCTGGCANTCCGTCCTTGGCCCCACTCTGGGTGCCGGCCGTAGGCAGAAGGACTTTGAGACGCCGCCACCGCCGCTTCAGGCCGGCGAGCAGTTCCGGAGCTGGGAGCTCAGCTTCCGGATCTGGGCGCAGGGTGAGGGTCTGTGGGCCTACTACACCCTCCCTTACGACTCCACCCAGGCCGACCAGCTATATGACGCTGGTCGCGCCGTCCGCGCCCTTGTACCAGTCGCCCCTCCAGCTTCCCGCCTTGCCCTGGAGCCCTTCCTCGGCGACTTCACCGCTGGCGCCATCCCAGACCCGGCAGCCGCCTGGCATGTCCTCACCAGACCCCATCGACTGTCTAGCGATGCTGAGATCAGCCGTCTGCTCCAGGAGTTCAACTCCGTACACATGGGGGAGGCCGAGACGGTCACTGCCTACTGGCAACGAGCGGAGGACATCCTCCGTCGACTCGGCAAGTCGGCTCCACCCCCTCTGTCCGCGCTCCTCACCATCAAGCGCGGTGCCACCAGCGCATACGCGGACGTCTTCGTCCACTACCCTCAGGACGTCCTCACCACCATGGAGGCCCAGGGCACTCTCATGCCCTGGGCATATGAGTTTTTCCTTCACATTGAGGAAGCTCGCCAGGAGTCCCAACTCCATCGCACGGAGGCCCTTGCATCCCCTGCCGTCGCCACCCCTGCCCTTGCCTTCGTGGTCGTTGCCTCCCCTGTCGCAGCTACCCCATCGCCCTCAGGGAAGAAGAAGAGAAACCGGAACAAGAAGGGCAAGGGTCCATCGCAACAGCAGCAGGAATGTGAACTGAGGGGCGCCCAGCGTGACGGTCACACACCGAGCCCTTGGGATAAACCCTCAACCCTCAACCCCTTCGTGTGTGGGCCAACCTCTGAGATGTCGCACGAACCTCTCCTAGCAGCAAGGCCGCTGCTAGTGACCGAGGTTCCCGCCGTGCGACTCTCTCGGCGGCGTTTGCAGCAAGGTGCGCTGCGGAAGACTTGTAGAATCAAATGGACGTGTGCGAGGCAATGCTTGGAGACCAAGAAGAGTTGGGCAAGGAAATAATCCGTTAGACTTGATAGATCAGTACAAGGCAATGTACATAGTCTCTGGGTAAGATTGGCATGCCTAGATCAATCCCTAGGCTTCCTAATGTACCAGCCCCTATGGGGCAGCCGAAATCTACTCAGCGCTCCGAAGCCCTTTTTCGAGGCGCACTCATGCAAATAACACATGCATCATGTAGTACGTGCTGATAGCTTTCCAATGCACCAAAGAACGCCTCAATCCGTGAAGAAACGGTTAAGTTATGGCCGTTTGAATACTCCACGTGTGACGGCTGCTGGCAGCACCGCCAGCGGGGGTCACGGCTGCCCGAAGCGCCTTTGCTTGCGAATGCAGCTCCAGCCACCATCCCGAAGCACCCATGGACCCCAATGAACCTTGCCTCATTGGCTAAACGTCCATCCAGGGGCGCTTCGGCTGCAGTGGGCGAGAAAGGCGCTCCGCCGTGCTCAGGGTCGAACCGGTACGTCTCCTGTTTTCTGGAGGTGCGCCTCCCACCTTTGCACGGCCGTATCTTTCTCGTCCTTGCACCAAATGACCCGGTTCTTGGGTCTATTTCGCATCGTTTTTCATGTAGAATACAATGGGAGCATCAAAGCATGCATATGACCTCAGCATGATGACTTCATCACCGCCTCGACCGTCGGCTCCCATAACAAGCAGCAGTCATCGACCAGTCCCAGCGGTAGTGGCTCGGTCTGCCACAACTGTGGGCAGCCTAGGCACGGGTGGTACACATGCCCTCTCCCGACGGACGAGGCCCGCGTCATCGCCACCATGCGCCGCCAGCGAGAGCACCGCCTTGCCTCTGCCGCCATCGCTACTGATGGTCCTACCACACCGACCTCGTCCAGCACTTCCGCCACTCCGACAGCTCCGCTTGTCCTGCAGCCACCCGTGCCGCAGCAGTACTACCCGCAGCTATACTACCCCCAGCCGTCGGCACCTCCGCTTCCTTCGCCGTCTCAGTCACCCTACTACCCGGGCTCCGGCGCCGTCACTCCGCAGTCTATCTACACTCCTGGACCGTCATCCCGAGAGTGTCAGCTGGAGCAGTTCATCGCGCTCCAGCTTGGCCTCCCTTGCCCTCCTCCCCAGGGAAGTGCGAGTTGCGTCACCTCCTGCCCTCCAACCCATCCCTGCATGATTGAGACTGAGCTACGGTCGTGTCCCGTTTCCTCGTCTGTCTCGTTGTCTCCCGTGATCTCATCCACCCCACTCCTTGACGACATTGCATGGCTTGACGACTGGCAGTCTCGTTTCGCTCCTCCGCCCACCGTGTGCGTGTCCCTCGCCTGTTGCCATGTGACCGTGACTGATCTGGCGACCCCTATCCAGGACCCTTCTGAGACCTGGATCATCGACTCCGGGGCCACGCATCACATGACGGCCTCGTGCGAGGCCTTCAGTCTGCTCAGTCTCGTCGGCGATGTCTCCGGGGTCCGGACGGGCTCCGGACAGGTGTTGCCTGTCCGTGGGGTAGGCGTCGTTCGTTTCCGTGGTCCGGCCAGTGACATCTTTTTGACCGATGTTCTCTTTGTCCCTGGTCTCGAGCTCAGCCTCCTGTCCGTGACTGCCCTTGACCGCATGAGCATGGACGTTGTGCACTCACGTGGTGTCGGCACTGTGTCGTTGCGTCCGTTGAGTCTTGTCGTACTACACGCCACGGCCTGTGGCAACTTGTGGCACGTTCCCCGCCTCTCTTCCTCCCCTCCCGTCTCCTCCCCGTCGGCTGCGACCGGTCATGTGTTCGTTACCAGCACGCTTTCTCCTCAGCACACCCGCCTCTTGCACCGCCGCCTTTGCCACGTCCACTCTGCCGNTTCCGTGGTCCGGCCAGTGACATCTTTTTGACCGATGTTCTCTTTGTCCCTGGTCTCGAGCTCAGCCTCCTGTCCGTGACTGCCCTTGACCGCATGAGCATGGACGTTGTGCACTCACGTGGTGTCGGCACTGTGTCGTTGCGTCCGTTGAGTCTTGTCGTACTACACGCCACGGCCTGTGGCAACTTGTGGCACGTTCCCCGCCTCTCTTCCTCCCCCCCGTCTCCTCCCCGTCGGCTACGACCGGTCATATGTTCATTACCAGCACGCTCTCTCCTCAGTACACCTGCCTCTTGCACCGCCGCCTTTGCCACGTCCACTCTGCCGTAGTAGAGAGCATGCTCCGCACCCAGCCAGCCAAGGGCCTTGATCCGGAGACCTTCCCTCTCCCATGCCCCACTGAGTGCATTGACTGCGCTCATGGCAAGATGCACCGGTCCACGTACCCCCTCTCTTCCTCACGGGCGTCCGCCCCTCTTCAGCTTGTCCACTCGGAC
>SZWC01017031.1:15040-62405 GCA_023375785.1 Penium margaritaceum
ACCAGCACGCTCTCTCCTCAGTACACCTGCCTCTTGCACCGCCGCCTTTGCCACGTCCACTCTGCCGTAGTAGAGAGCATGCTCCGCACCCAGCCAGCCAAGGGCCTTGATCCGGAGACCTTCCCTCTCCCATGCCCCACTGAGTGCATTGACTGCGCTCATGGCAAGATGCACCGGTCCACGTACCCCCTCTCTTCCTCACGGGCGTCCGCCCCTCTTCAGCTTGTCCACTCGGACGTCATGGGCCCTCTCCCCACCGAGTCCGTTGGTGAGCATGGCCGCTATGTCCTCACTCTGAAGGACGATTACTCTCGCCACCGTTGGGTCTTCTGCCTTCGGCAGATGAGCGATGTCCCCCGAACCATTCAGGACTGGCTTGTCCTCGCGGAGCGTGAGTGTGGCCGCCCCCTTTGTCGCTTTTGCTCCGATCGTGGTGGCAAGTACCTGGGTGAGGCCACGACCTTTCTCGCCTCCCGTGGTATCCGCCATGAGACGTCTGCGCCCTACACACCCGCCCAGAACGACATCTCCGAGCGGTGGAACCGTACCATGGTCGACGTCGTCTGCACCATGTGAGTCGAGTCCGGTCTCTCCGATGGCTTCTACTTTGAGACCATGGCCTACATGACCTGGATCTGGAACCGGGTTCCCCACGGTCCCCTTCCCCGCCAGTCCACACCCTATCAGCACTGGTGCGGTCGGCGTGCTGACCTCCGCCTGGTTCGCGTCTAGGGCTGCGTAGCCGTTGTGTGGCTGCCCTCCCCACAGCAGGGTGGCAAGCTCGCCCCCCGCGGACGCCCCTGCACCTTTCTCGGCGTGTCTCGTCAGTCCAAGGCCTGGCGCTACTGGGACCCATCCCGACACTGCATCATCGAGTCCCACAATGCCCTCTTTTTTGAGGACCTGTTTCCCGCGACCTCGTCCGCTCCGGCTCGTCTGTGTCCCTCCTGTCGCGTAGGGGAGTGAGTCCGTCCTCGTTTTGTCGCTTCTGGGTGACACATCACTCCGTCCCTCTAAGCCGGTAGCTCCGGTTGCGGCCGCTGGCCCCTTCGAGCCAGCTGACCCAGTCGCGTCTACTGGCCCCTCCGGGCCGGCAGCCCCAGTCGCTTCCGCTGGCCACTCCGGGCCTGCAGCCCCAGTCGCGTCCGCTGGCCACTCCGGGCCTGTAGCCCCAGTCGCGTCCGCTGGCCACTCCGAGCCAGCTGCCCCAGTGGCGTCTACTGGCCTCTTCGGGCCGGCAGCCCCAGTCGCGTCCGCTGGGCCGGCAGCCCCAGTCGCTTCCGATGGCCCCTCCGGGCCGACGGCTCCAGTCGCGTCCGCTCGCCCCTCCGGGCCGGCAGCCCCAATCGCGTCCGCTGGTCCCTCCGACCCGGTAGCCCCTGTCGCGTCCGCTGGTCCATCCGGGCCGGTAGCCCCAGATGCTTCCGATGGCCCCCCCGGGCCGACGGCTCCAATCGCGTCCGCTGGCCCCTCCGAGCCAGCAGCCCCAGTCGCATCCGCTCGCCCCTCCGGGCCAGCAGCCCCAGTCGCGTCCACTCGCCCCTCTGGGCCGGCAGCCCCAGCTGTGTCCGCTGGCCCCTCTGGCCCAGCAACGCCTGTATCGTCTACTGGCTCCTCCGGACCAGTAGCACCGTTCACCTCCGTCAGCCCGTTGGACTCAGCACCATCTTCTGCCCGACCACGCTACACACGTGGTCCAGGCGGCAGCCTCCGACCTCGGCCGACATTGAGTGCGCAGACCGTCGCTCCCCGTTCCGTGGCGCCTCGACCCCCTGTGGCTCCACGTGTCTACTCCACTCCCACGGTCGTGAGTGGGGACCCTGGCACAAAGGCTCTCGGCCTGACCACTTATGCCATTATCGCAGACCTTCACCCGGGCTTTGCATTGGGGTACGCCATGCTTCATCACGAGCATCGGCATGTTGTTGTGGCTGCACTCGCACGCATCCCACCTGGGGTTCGTGATGCACATGCCCTCTCAGTCCGGTCCACAACGCGCCCAGAGAACCCTTCCACCCTACGCGAGGCTCGAGCTTCCCCTGAAGCCACACATTGGGATGCTGCCTGTGCCGAGGAGCTCGCCGCCATCCAACAGCACCACGTCTATGACCTCGTCGACCTCCCTCCAGGTCGGAAGGCCATTGGTGCCAAGTGGGTCTTTCGGCGTAAGTGGAAGCCCGACGGATCCTTGGACAAGTACAAGGCCCGTCTCACAGTAAAGGGGTTTGCTCAGGTCCCTGGGATCGATTGCGACCAGATCTTCGCCCCAGTTGGCCGTTTCTCCACTAGCCGGGCATTGTTCGCCCTTGTTGCCCAGCATGGGTGGGAGCTGCATCAGATGGACATGAGCAACGCATTCTTCCATGGCTCACTGGAGGGTGAGGAGCTCTACATGACGCAGCCCCCAGGCTTCGACGACGGCACTGGGAGAGTTTGGCGGCTGCAGAAGGCCCTCTATGGCCTGAAGCAGTCGCCTCGATGCTGGAACCAGGAGATCAGCAGTACGCTTCTCCGTGGCGGCCTCCAGCGCTGCACCGCTGACCCCGCACTGTTCATCAGCTCGTGAGGTCCGACCTTCGCCGCGGTTCTGGTCTACGTCGACAATCTCCTCATTGCGTCGTCAGACTCGACAGCCATCCAGCACGTCAAGGACCTACTGCACGCCGCCTACCAGATGAAGGATCTCGGGTCTGCCCGAGTCTTCCTGGGCATGGAGCTAGAGCATGATCGCTCTCAGGGCATCCTTCATGTCCACCAGGCTGCCTATGTGCAAACCCTGTCCACTCGCTTTACCGAGGACTTGCCCCTCGTGCCCAGCGCATCCTCACCCATGTCACCCGATGGCCAGGTGAAGTTGAAAAGTCATGACCCAGCTGTTGTGGGGGAGCCAGGTGATGTGACCACGTATCTGCGGGTCATCGGGTCACTGATGTTCCTGGCAACAACGACGCGTCCAGACATCGCGTTCGCCGTCAACCTCCTGGCCCTGTTCTCTCAGGAGCCGTGTCACCTCCACTTTGAGGCCGCGATCCGAGTACTGCGCTATGTCGTCTCGACCCCTCGGCGAGGCCTCATGTTCCACCGTCAACCGTCCATCGTTGTAGTGGGTTACACCGACAGTGACTGGGCCGACAGTCCAGACGGTAAGAGTCGCACTAGGTGGATCTTTCTGGTCGGGGGCACAGCTATGTCCTGGCGTACTGGCAAGCAGGGGTGCATTGCACGCAGCACTGTTGAGGCTGAGTACGTGGCCCTTGGCTCGGGCGCGTGTGAGAGTGTGTGGTTGCATCGTCTGTTGTCCGAGTTGCGTCAGTCTGTCGCATCCATCACCTTGCATTGTGACAATGAGAGTGCCATGGCCATTGCAGACAATGACGGTGTGCATCACACTCGCACAAAGTACATCAATGTTGAGTATCACTATGTGCGTTTGTCGTTGCACGACGGCAGCATCAGCATCGTGTGGGTTGAGACAACACGACAGCTGGTTGACTTCCTAACCAAGGCNTGGCCCTTGGCTCGGGCGCGTGTGAGAGTGTGTGGTTGCATCGTCTGTTGTCCGAGTTGCGTCAGTCTGTCGCATCCATCACCTTGCATTGTGACAATGAGAGTGCCATGGCCATTGCAGACAATGACGGTGTGCATCACACTCGCACAAAGTACATCAATGTTGAGTATCACTATGTGCGTTTGTCGTTGCACGACGGCAGCATCAGCATCGTGTGGGTTGAGACAACACGACAGCTGGTTGACTTCCTAACCAAGGCACTGAAGCGGGACTCGTTTAAGAAGGCTGTGAGTTTAGTCAGCGTGCGTCCGTGACTTGCTTTCTTTGTCTCTGCTTGTATTTCTGCATATCCTGGGGGAGTCTGTGTGTTGACCGTGTCTCTGCCCGCCCATGTGCACTACGCCTGTGAGTCATGGGGGAGTGTTGGTTTTTTGCGCTCATTGTGCTCTGTTGTATCCTCCTGGCTTGTGTACATCGGCGTGCAGATGACTGACGGTGAGACTCGACGCTGATGGAGTGTCGTCCGGTGGAGCCGACGCACGCTGAGATCGTCTCGCAGTTTGCTGGAGCCCCCTCTCTCCGGCGATGTGTTCAGCTCCATCGGCAGGCCTCCTCGACGGCCGCGCTGCCGGCAGTCACTGCCACCGCAGTCGCTGCCTGCATGCATCCAGCGCGTACTGTCGTGCCTGCGTCGTCATGCGCTGCCTAGGGTCCCAGTTGCATGTTGCATGGCCCTGTTTGGCAGCATAAACTATCGTGGGCACTGCCTGGGTTCAGGCTGCCATAACTCCTTCCTACTATTTTTCTAGCAGATTCTGACCGCACGGCTGCGTTTGCAGCGTCGGTGTTATGGTATGGTCCAATTTTAAGGCAAAACGGATGACACCCGGGTTTTGGGCTGTCAGCCGTCTGGCACGCCTCACCGAGAAAACCTGCGAGCCTGAAATTAGCTATTTTCTGATTGGCTGATGAATTGAGTAACAAGCTCTACAGAGCTGGGGGGGACTAGAACTTGGAGGGGTCCCCCATTGCTGTTTATTCTTCATTCCTAATCAGTTACTATCAGTTTTCAGCTGCTTTCGGGCGCTAACTCTGGCGCGCGCGTTTCTGAGTAACAAACCCAGAGCTTCCAGACTTAGACTCTATAGCAGCAGACTGAGGGGGCAGCTGACTTAAGCAACGAGCGTGGAAGCCCGTACGCTGCATCAACAACGATGCTACCCCAGCCTGCTGCATAGTTTTCCATTTGCAGCGGGAGGGCCGGTTCGGCCCTCCCTCCTCGCAGAAGTGAGGCGTGGTTGCGCACCACCCCTCGCGTCAGCGAAGGCTTGCCGGCAGCCAGCAATTCCCTGGCCGTCAGCCAGCTCGCTCTCGGCCGGCTAGGCGGCCGGCAGCCGGCCAAGCGACTGGCCGGCAAACGGCCGGCCAGCCACCAGCCGCCGATCGCGGCTTCAGCCCGATCGGCGGCTGAGAGGCCACGAGGGCCTCGAGGGCGAGGCCTCGTGGCCTTGTGCCCTCGACCCCCCTCGTCCTCATTGCAAAACAAGCAAGCGAGGATGAGAGATAGGGGGAGCGAGGGTGAGGTCGAGAGAGCTCGCGCGAAATCGCCAGCGTGCCTCGCACACGACACTTTCCCGCCACAACTGCAAACGTAAATCGAAGTTCGTTCGCGACGAACTTCGACATGATATAAATGAAATGACTCGTGCAAACACAGGAGTTCGAGGTAAAAACCCCTGGTTTGGGTCCCAAAACTAGGGGTTTGGTTAGAAACGGAATGGGCCTCAATAGACTCGAAGTATTCGAGTCTCCCTGCTCTGGGTCGTTGATGACAATTGCCCCTCACTCCTGCGAAGGGGTTAAACCCCTGACGTGGACTGAGAACGTCATTCTGCGAACTCCGACGACAACTTATGAGCAGGAGCTGGAGACTCAGCCCGTTGCAATTGTTCTCAGAGCCAAACGACCCTCTCGACCAAGAGTTTGACGTAAACGGCGGCTACGACATAGATAAAACGCCGCCAGCAGCTACAAGAAGCAACAGAAACGCCAGAAGGGATAATGGCATCTACACTTCACGGATGGAAGCGCCGTAAAGTGCGTTAGGGAGCTTGAAAAGAGCTCTACTTGGTGGAGACTCTTCCTTCCAGCCTCTCCTCAATTCTAGAGGGCTAGGAAGATTTTTGTGGGGTGGGGTGGGGAGTTTCCACCCTCAAAAACCACAAAATCCTCCCCATTTTCAAGGCTCCTTCAAAACTCCCTCATCCAAAAATTGGGACACCGCCCCTTCCCAAGCTTAAGAACTCTCACGGCCTAAGAGCACCCTAAAAGAAAGAGGGTGACACCTTGAAGATTTTTTGCGGCTCACCAACGCCGCCGGCTTAAGGGAAAACGCCGCCCAAGAACGCGAGAGGCATCAAGGAGCGTGAAGAGAAGACCAAGGAAGACAAGAAGACAAGAGGAATACAAGAGGTAGAAGAAAGAGTGAAATACTTGTTAGGAATTCTTAGAATTCCTCTTTGCACTCCTTGCTCTTGTTTTGTGAGCGACCCTCACATCCCTTGTCATTTCCTTGTCTTATGATTTTCTGTTTCCCTAGGTACTAGTCCTTGCCAATCGCCGTGAGTCACGGCTTAGGAATACTAGTTTCAAAACCCACGACCTTGTGCCAACGTGGCAGCCTAGGAACATAGAAAACAAACTTATAATTGCCTCACCGATCGTGAGAGCAAGGGGTTTGTGGGAGACGATTACTCCTTAACATTGTGGGGTGATCCTCACAACGGTCTTCACGTGCTAGTTGCACGCACGACTACATGGCAAGTGCCGGACCGTCCAAGACCAACAAGGGCAAGGTGGTGACGGCCTCGCCACGAGCTCTCGGCGGACTCCAAATTTTGGGAGTCGCCGCCGCGAGCACGGTTGCCAACCCAAAGGCAACCGTACCGCCAAGGGCAACCATACCGCCAAAGGCAACCAACACCAAACTCGGCAATATCGAGAAGCATGCAAAAGCCGAAAAGGTGCTCAACGAGCACGTCGACCTGCACGTGGGCGACCCCCACGCGATGGAGGAGGATATCCCTGGGGAAGACCCCGACGAAGAGCACGACGCCGACGATGGCGAAGGCGACGAGGATCGCGACCATCGCCATCGTCGTGCGACAAACTCGAGCCGATTGCTCGAGAAGGGCAAGACGCCCGCCGCATCGCCTGAAGCTGCCGATGGCAGCAAGACTGCCGAGAGCAGCAAGGGCGCTAAAAGCACCCACACAAGACGTTCCCGCGAGAACGAGCCGGGCGACATCACCGCGAAGGTAATTCGCGATGACCGTCATAGGCTCGCGGAGTTTGCTGCTGAGGCCATAGGCCGACTCAAGATCACCACCGATGGTGGAGATACGGCACCACTCGGAGGAACGGGGATGGACCCTCCTTCCTACGATGCGGCCGCAATGGGGCAAGGCAGCGCCCACTCAACCGTCATCGCTGACGACAGTCTCCTCCAAAAGGTGGGAGTCCTCGGAGGCGTGTACGTGAACCGTACCCTCTTGCAGCGCGTAAGGGTGCACAGACAACGCGAGGTCCTGGAGGCTTTCATCGATGCTCTCACGACATCAGAGCTCAAGTTCGCGCTCACCAACCTACTAGCCCACGTCTGGCAGAGCATCACAGACCTTGACCGTGATCGTCAGTTGCAGCGCCTGGCCGCCCACGAGGCAAGCCACCGATGCAAAGACCTTGACAAGGCGTTGCACAGCGTGACCCTGGTGCGGATGCAGCAGCAAGCACAGCGTGGCGCAGCTGCGGATGCCACTGCCAGTGGCAGCGACGACTTGCCCACCTCGACGACTTCGGGGTCAGTCATGAACACGTCCTTCCTCCATAGTTTGGAGATCTTTCGGAAGGGCGTGAAGTTGACCGACAGGCTAAACCACATGGAGCACGTTCTACGTGTCCACGAGGCTCCACTCAGCCAGTGGGGCGACCTTGCCACAATGCGGCTTGAAGACAAGCTCTTCAAGTACGTGGTCAAGGAGTGGACTACGCAGCAGCCGCACCTCGAGTGGCAGCCCATGCCGTCGGAGGCCATCTACGCGATCATGCGCAAGAAGTGCACCCAACGTGAGGAGGCGGAACTCGCCTTCCACAAGATCAAGGACTTCAGGCAGCTGGGCAGCTCGCTCAAATCCTACTTGAGCGAGTTTGCCGCACTCGTGGAGGAAGTCAAAAGCTTCACCGAGGGTGATGGGAATCAGACCTTCAAGTACCCGGAGTGCATGCTGCTGGAGTACTTACGTGATGGTCTCGATAGCAAGAAGTTGAAGGACAAGACCACCACGACAGCCACTGGCGAAGCTTGGACAAGCTGGAGGGCGTTGCACGACTCCATGAGCGAAGTGTATTTGGCGAACCCGAAGCACTACTCTGATGCACGGCCGAACACGCGTGCACAACAAAGCCGCGGCATGCGCATGGACGCTGCAGGGGCTGGTGGGTCAGTTGGACAGCGAGGCAGGGCCAAGGGCAAGCAGCCTACAAACCCTCCAGCCAAGAAGGCCGGTGGATAGAAGGGCCCCAAAAACAAGCGCAATTGCGAGAATGACAAGCTGTAGGTGGCGCGTGAGCGTCGCAACGCCTCCTTCCGCGAAGGACTCTTCCACAACTACATGCAACCGGGCCACTTCAGGGCTCAGTTCCCTCAGGCTGTTGGTGGTGGAAAAGAGGTCGCGGCGTTAGCTGCAGTAGTAGCACCTCGTGGGGATGGTGCAGCAGGAGGCCACGGACATGGCCGTGGTCAGGGTCGCGGTCGCGGCAATGGGCCCGGCCGTGGTAACGTTCTGGGCCGTGGGGCGGGTTTTCTCCACCCCTGAGTGACGTCAGTGGGGACCACTCAGGGGTGAAACTAGATCACGGGTGTGGATTCATGTTTTCAGATGAGGATGTTGAACAATTTGAGTTTTTCATGAGTTCAAATTTCTTTGTTGTTTTCTCTCCTCCTGTTAAACCACATTTTACACTTGCTGACCGACATTGCCCACTAAACCTTGCATCTCCAGACAAGATGCATGATCGTACATGCTTACAGGTGGCGACACCGACCACTGTGCAAGATTTGTATGACGCAGTGATTGAAGCAAACGCCCTCAAAGCAATGAGTTTAATCACGTTCGCAGTACCTTTAGTCAACGATTTCAACCGAGTCCAATTTAAAGACTGGAAGGTGCTAGCCGAATTCACACGTACCCACAAATGTGGACGGGAGTGGGTGAATCATGAGAGTTGCGACGCCTGTCATACAGATTCCGTGTTCATTTCAAACTCGGCTTGCCGTCGTCGAGTCCGTTCACTCGGAAGAGTGGAGGCAACATGACGATGCAATTCAAAGGACACCTAGCTGGTGCTCTCGTGAACGTACTTGCTGACACTGGAGGAGATGACTCTTTTGTTAGTCTTGGCTTTACCTGACAGGTTGGCCTGAAGAACGAGCTATTGAATGGCGCAGTTGTTGTCGGTGACAACCGTACGGTACCTGTGATCGGTACTTGTAAAGCAAGAATTTGTATTCAAGGGTACACACAAAATGTCACGTTGAAGGTACTCAATCTTCTTGACACGTTTGAAGTGGTACTAGGCGATCCCTGACTCCGTGAGAACAAGGCTCTAATGTGCTTTGATCAAAGCGTGTGTTCCTCCAAAAAGGACAGTGCCGCTTTACGTTGATGCCGAGTACGGAATTATCACCGACCCGACTCCAAGTCCATGCCAGCTTGTCTGCGATGCAAGTCAAGAGACGTATTCAACAAGGTTGTCGATGCTTCTTGGCTCAACTGCAAAAAGTGGAGGACGACGTGAAGGAAGAAGCGCCACAAGAGATCAAATCTCTATTGGTGGAGTTCTCGGATGTATTCGAAGACCCACCGGCTGGGCTTCCACCAGAAAGACATATGGGCCACACGATTCCGCTGTAACCGGAGACGACTCCTCCGTTCAGACCCATGTATCGCCTTAGTCGAGCAAAAAGGCGAGAGGCCGAACACCAAATCAAAGAGTACCTTGCAAAAGGGTGGATAAAGCCCAGGAGCTTTCCGTACGGTGCGCCGATCCTTTTTGTGAACAAAAAGGATGGTGGTTTATGCATGTGCGTGGATTACCAGGCATTGAACAAGCTGACGGTGAAAAATCGATTCCCCTTACCGCGCATTGAGGACCTTTTGACCAACTCCAAGGCGCAAATTTTTTTCGTCCATGGATTTGTCTCAAGGGTACCATCATATCTGCAACACGGAAGATGATGTGCCCAAAACCGCATTTCAAACGCACATGGGACGCTACCAGCTGTGAGTGTTATGCTTCGGGCTTACAAATGCCCCTGCAACCTTCCAAGGAGAAATGAACGGAATGTTCGCCAAGCAACTCCGACAGTTTGTCTTGGTTTACCTGGATGACATCCTAATTCTATCCAAATCAATGGAAGAGTACGTAGAACATCGGCGCAAAGTTCTCGCAATCCTTCGGGAACAGAAGTTCTATGCGAAAGTGAGCACGTGCAAGTTTGCACAAGATGAGCTCGAATACCTTGGACACATCGTCGACAAGGGTGGCATCCGTGTCGATCCACGAAAGGTCCAAGCCGTTGTGGACTGGCCACGCCCCAAAAATGTTGGGTGGATTTGGTCTTTCCTCGTCCTTAGAAACAACTTTCGACGGTTTATGCAAGGGTATTCAACCCTGGTAGCACCGCTAACTGGGCTCACGCAAAAAGACGTGCGTTGGGAATGGACCCGTGATTGCGAGAACACTTTGCTCAAAGTTCAAGAGCTTCTATCCACGGCGCCCGTCTTAGCTCTTCCGGATCCATCGCAACCGTGGGAGGTTCGATATGATGCGTCCGCAGTAGGACTCGAAGCCGTCCTCATGCAGAACGGTCACCCAGTTGCGTATGAGAGCCGGAAGCTCATCCCCGCGGAAATGCGGTACACGACTGGGGATCAAGAGCTCCTTGCGGTAGTACACACTTTCAAGATCTGGCGTTGCTACCTCGAGGGTTTGGAAGGGGGTGTGACGGTCGTGACCGACCATAATCCATTGGTGTTTTTCCAAACGTAACCAAACCTCTCAAGACGAAAGGCGCGTTGGAGCGAATACCTGAGCCAATTCTTGTTCACATGGAAATATCTGCCAGGACGCATCAATGTGGCTGATCCACTAAGCGGACAGCCTGTGGAAATTAAAGGAACCATTGAGGTCAGTAGGTGTTTTATGGCCATTACAAGAGCAATCGTACAATCACCAGATCCCCCTGCACCTCTGCAGCAACCACCACGAGAGATTATCCATTACAATGGTTTTGTAAACAGGATCCGGATGGGATAATGTGTGGATTCTTGGTTTCAAGACTGTCAAAATCTGGACAAGTACGGCTTGGTGGAGGCCGCAGGAATCTTCTGGCACGGAGAACAAATTGTTGTGCCAAACTCAGGAGACCTTTGAGCAAAGGTTATCTCCCAATTCCATGACCCGCCGGTCGCAAGTCATGTGGGACCCCGAAAGACCAGACAGGCACTCTCGGACCACTATCGTCGCGTGCGACGAATTTGCGCCAGAACGGCAAAACGTCGCTGGCGATCTCGCACACGACGATTTTGCGCCAGAACGGCAAAACGTAAATTGAAGCTCATTCGCGACGAACTTTGACATAAAAAAAAAAAAACAAAACAACTCGTGCAAACACACAAGTTTGAGGTAAAAGCCCCCGGTTTGGGTCCCAAAACCAGGGATTTGGTTAAAAATGGAAATGGACCTCCGGAGACTCGAAGTATTCGAGTCTTCATGCTCTGGGTCGTTGATGACAATTGCCCCTCAGTCCTGCGAAGGGGGTAAGCCCCTGACGCGGACTGAGAACGCCATTCTGCGAACTCCGATGACGACTTCAGAGCAGGAGTTGGAGACTCAGCCCATTACAGTCTTATACTAGAATGGACATGCTTTCAATGTAATGCATAAACTTCTCATTGCATGAATGTATCGCCTCTCAAAAGTTCACCGTTGGGGTGACCTGCGAGGTGAGACATTAACGTAAGGTCGGAGCTTGACACTGACGTGATTCACTAGCGGATCCATCCTAGGTCATCGCAAACAGTCACATCTTTTGGAGCTACCTTATCATCATTAGCCCTTGCGATGCCCCGGTATCAACGCTATTGCCGTACATGGCGGCGATTGTGTTAGGTCATCGCCTCCAACGAGTGTTCCTTTTAACATGATATGGGGGGAAAATCCGTTCACATTACCCATAACGATGAAAATGCCGACCCCCCCTGTTTTGTCACCCTTGATCCTCATATACCTATGTTGGAACAATAAGCCCCATCCGCCCCTCCGTCGGAACGATGAGCCCCATCCGCCCCTCCGCCAAAACGATAAGCCTCATCCGCCCCTCCGCCAGACTGAAAAGCCCCATCCGCCCCTCCCCGAGAACAATAAGCCCCATGTACCCCTCGGTTGTCATTCGACGTCAAACCGTCCAAAATGTCGTAAAATATGCGTAATGTGCCCAAGGCTTACGATGCGACGTAACCCAACCATCGGAAGGGAACCTTGCCCTAGACATGAATGCCTCTCACTACGCAAAAGCTTGGCATGGTACCATATACACCTGCACCTTCCTGCTTGGGTGTGCGGACGGCCGCACATGACGAGTGATGGTATTGAAATACACAAAGTGGTACGGGACATAGTCGACCCAGTGTCAGCTTATCCTAAAACCGGCCCAAAACCACTGTTTTGGCCATAAACCGGCGCACAGGCATCCAAACACACCACGGTCCGAGCCTAATGATGCAGAATCTTGACCTGAATGATACAACTGGACACAGGCACAAGTCCGGCATCGATTAGTGGACAGACAATTCAAAACATGCAAACCTGGCTTGAGAGCCAGTCCACCGAGCAAATTCTAACATATGCAAAAAAAATCGGAAAGGATCCAGGCAAGCACCCGAGATGTCATGGCAAATGTCTGGCAGCTGCTGGTGCATGGAGCCACAACTCGGTGCTCCATCGCCATCTACATTTGTAGCAGAGATCATGCTGCCGTGCTCCCCAATATAGTTGCATCATACCACCAGTGGAGGGTATACGGATAACCATCACGGTTGTCGCTCGTGACGGGTGGAAGCCACACAAAGCAACACTCCCTCTGGCTGCGATAGCCGTCACCACAATGAGGAGTGAAGGGCTACACTCATTGTCAGTCGCAAACACCAACCACGATACGAGGTCTCCTCGTGATAATGGTGTAACTCACCAAGTGCCCGGGTCTAGGCCGTGCAAGACATAAATCACACACCCACATGCCAAATATCACACAAGAGGTACAAAGCAACAAGGTGTCCTCATGACCCTGGAACATGTCTCCGGGGTCCGGGTCTTGACCACACCTACTCGCATGCATGGAACATACATAACACATGGAGGCAATGTGTCTCCACGTCACACCGGTATAAGTGACCAGGTGTGCGGGTCTCGACCAGCATAACCTCAACCGGAGCATTGTGCCAGACACAAGCTAACCTTACTGTCCTCAGAAGGGTGTCAGGCCAAAGCTCACACACCAACACCCCCCCTGGGCTGCAGAGGCTCACAGCACAAGCAATGTTGATGGCTGCGCCCAACACAATTCCTCACGAGGGAGCATGGCTCCTCCATAGCCACACACCCCTGCAAAACAATAGTAAGGGTGACGATGATCTTATTCGGATGTGCTCGCACATAGCCTCATCCTGGAGCGCCGCTGTCGCTGCCGTCGTCGTCGTCGCTGTCATGGTCTTCACTGCTCTTGTCACCTTCTGTTGTGACTGGTGCAGCTCCGATGGCCTCCTCCAATTGCATCACCTGTTGTATGCCCGCCAGCTGCTGAGCTGCTCATCGCCACACGGACTCTGCAGCGTCGAGACGCGTGTACAACTCGTGAAGCTTTGCTGCGGCTGCCAGCCGGCCGGTCGGCCGTAGATGCAGCTGCATCTATGACATGAAGGCGGTCAACAATAGAACCAACCTGATGATGGACCTCAATCGTGTGCGCGTCGGCACGAGCCACGGCCTCCTACAACCTCGCCACTTCATTACGTAAGTCAGCTGCCAAATCATCTATTACCTGGCTGCCAACTGTTGGCAAGGCGTCGACACCAGACAACGTGTCGGCATCTATAGCGTCTACATCTGCATGAGGTACCAGTGAAGAGGCTCTGGCTGCTACTGACATATCTGTCACTCGGCTGTCAACTGTTGGTCGGACGTCGGCATGCATCAGTGAATTTACCTCTACTGCATCCTCGCCGTCATCGTGAGCCCGTACAATGTCTCGGGGCTCCTCTCAACCCCTAGTGCACAACTAGTCGTCCACCTGCCGCTGAACGTCTGCCTGTCCCTTACGTGCATCCTGTAGAGACCTCTTAGCTGCCTTGAGACGCGTGTGCACATCCTCCACGAATTCCTGGGCGGCCTGTCATGCTAGAACTTTTGTAGTGTAATAATGGATGTTGGCCTCTCGGAGCTCGGCCATGGAACCATGCATATGTGCCTCGGCTCAAGCCAGAACTACCTCTTGCTCGTCAATGGCAGAGCACAGGCACTCGGGTACAAGAACTATAGCTCGGACCTGTCTAGGTGTGTTGTTGACTGGAACAGCAATGGTGTCAGCGATGCCGGTCAATGCAGCCATGAGTGAGAGGTCCGCACCTCGCTCTGCATCATCCACGACATATGTGCATGTTGGGATGACTATTGTAGGCTTATCTAATGCCGCGAACACAACGGCCACTTGTCTGTCAATAGTGTTGGTCACGGTAACGGTTACTCTTGCACTGGCTGTTGCTATAGAAGCATCCACCGATGTTATCTCCTCCAACAGTCTGCGCAAGTCTGACACTGCACCGTGGAACGTCCACTCAGTAGTCGCAAGGTACGTGTACACATCCTCGACGTCTATTACCGCTACCCGATGACCCACAATGTCAGTGGTGCTCCAACGTCTGCTTGTTCCATGTAGCTCAACCATGAGGTCGTGGAGGTGCCTATCCGCACGTGCGAGTACATCCTCTTGGTCGCAAAGCACAAAGTGTAGACACTCGAGCACGGGGGCCGCCTCGGCTGCTGGTGCATCCGCTACTATATGAGGTGTGTCCTACGCGACAGCTCCGCCTCCATAGACAACAGTGGCAGTAGTTTCGGCCATAGAAGACGTGTTGGAAACCTCAGCGTCTCCTTCCTCTCCGAGTGCCCCCTATGCATGTGCACCTGTAATGGCTGATATTGCAGCCAAGGGAACGTCTACTCCTGCTGCGGTAGTACCGGCTACTGTAGGGGCAATGATTATCATGGTGTCTGCACCAACAAGGGCATCCATTGCCATCGTGTCATCTGTAGCAGGGAATGGCACTATTGCTACTACCATGACGTCGATGGTTGTCGACACGCCCACTGCCTAGACGTCTGCTCCAAGGGCATCAGCTTTCACCATCGCTTTTGCTATTGTCTCGTCTGTTTCTCTTGTAATACCTGCCACATTGATCGTTGTCACTGTAGCGTCGGTTGTATTCTCCATCCCCATCTCCATTGCTACGTCCACCTCCAACTCTGCGTCAGACCACTCGTCCGCCTCCGACTCTGGGTCAAACCTCTCCTTGGAAGACTCGTCCTCACAGAGAAGGTCCTATTGTGCAACACCGAAAATCACATCCGTCCTACACTCCGATGGTCGTCGACGGACACTCCATCCCCCCTCGACCGACACACCGGTACAAGCTGCAAAGGGATATCGCACCAATCCTACAAGTGGGAACAAGAGAGTCATCTTCATGGTGACTTCTGCCATTACTACGATTGCTGCTGCCTTTGGGCACGTCTCGCCAAACGTGTCATCCGCTGCCTTGCGTGTGGAGTGCGATCATAACGACAGTGATCTGACGGGACTACCACAGAAGCAGAGGGGTCTAAGGTCGGGATGACTCCAAGTGACTCCAAAACAGAGTGTACGGCATCAGATGTGGAGCTAAGGTGGAAAGGCATGGCATCGTCAGGTGATGAGACTTATGGAGGTGAGGATGGGGAAGAGGAAGATGGTGGTGCCTGAAGCGGCACGATGGCAATGGCTCATTGAGAGACCACGTGGTTTGTTGGCTGTTACACCATGCGTTTTAGACCCTGAACCTCAGCGTTACTAAGGGGTGCCACGTTATCGGCTAACGTCTCTGAGTCGGATGGTGAAGAAGAAGGGTGGGACTGTATGTAGGACGGTCGCTATCCGACACAACGTTGGCGACACTCGAACCAGTCATGGTGCCGATCCCCACAAGAGTAGCAAGAAAAGCCGTTGGATGCCTGAGGCGTATGCCATGGCTCAAACAACCACTATGGACGCGGCGCCTTCCACGTATGCAGAGCCGGTGCCAACCACGGTGCTGGCTATGCTCCCTGCCACGCCAGTCTACTCATCTCCGGAGCTCAACGTGGGTGAGTGCACACATCACTTGCTCCCGTTGGCACAAGGCCATAGGGGGAGGTGGGCGATCGAAGCATAGTCTCTTAGACGTGCAACGACTCAGTTACGAGGATTGCCACCACCACGCTAGTGATGCACTGCTCTGCGACTGCTCCGTGATTGCTATGCTGTTATCGCTCAGCAAACTTAATTTGTGACCTCAAGTCACCTTCGGTGTTGCTACTGCTAAAACTGCTGCCTATGGCCGCTGTCAACGCCTATGGCAGTGGTTTTTGCAACTCTTATTACAATCACTAGCACTACTCGTGCCGCTACTGCTGGAACTACTCGAACTGCTCCATTCGCCGTCATCAACCGACGACTTTAGCCTCAAGCCACCTTTGCTACAGGTGTGACTCTCACAACTGCTCTTGTGCTCTCCCTTTTCTCCTTTCTTTTTGTTAAGGTGCCACCTCCTCGGGTGTCCCTTCTGGGGTTGTTCTGGGGTGCCTCACTTGAGGACCCCTCCCTACACTCTACCCCTCCTTCTTTTTGTTCACCGAAAAACCTAGTGTGAGTGGGGTACCCTTTCTCGGGGTCTTTCTCAAATTCCCCACTCGAGGACTCTGATGTCCTCCCTCCCCCCTCTTGTTTTTTCTCTTTGTCTAGCTTGACTCCTCGAGCAAGCTTGTCGAGCGAGCTTACTTGAGGAGCTCGCTCCTTGAGCAAGCTTGTTCGACAAGCTCGCTGACCGGCAAGCTCCTCCACGATCCCCCCACTCTCACGGGTGAGCCGTCTTAGTAAGAAGCTACACGACAGCTTCCTACTACTACAACAGCGACATATCCAGTTGCAGCTACTCCTACGGCTGTTGCCCCTGCTCCTACGTGTACTGGTGCTACCACTCTTGCAGCTACTCGTCAGTGCTGTTGCTACTGCAACAGCTACCCGTTACCGCTGCTGCTATTGTGGATGCTGCCCTCCGTTGTTGCAGTTGTAACTACGTGCCACTTCTGTTGCTGCAGCCAATCGCCACGGCTGTTGTTGTTGCTCATCGCCGTTGCTACAAGTGCTTGTTGTCGTTGCTGCAACTACGGCGGTTGCTCTCCGCTACTGCTGTTGCAGTTGCAAGCTACCACTGCTGCTGCTATGGATACTACCCTCCATTGTTGTTGTTGCAGCTATTCGCTACCGGTGTGGCTACTGCTCCCCCCCACGTTGTTACTACTATAGCCACTTGCTGCTGTCATAGTTATAGCTGCTTGTAGCCGCTGCTGGTGCTGTGGCTGGTGGTGAGGTTGCTGTCCTCCGCCGCTACTACTACAACTGATCACCACTACAATAGCTGCTACGGGTGCTAGTGTGGCTGCTGCCCTATGCCACTACGGCTGTTGCTCCTCTTGTTGCTTCTATTTTTATGGCTGCTGCCCGTAGCCGCTGTTGCTGCAGGTGCCTCTCGACGCTTTGATGCTACGGTTGTTATTGCTACGGCTGCTGTTCCTTGCGGCTACTGCCACTGTCTCCGCTACCTCCACCGCTCCAATCCAACATAATCGTAGTTGGTCCATTCAGGATATGGTACTACTCCTGCTATGGGTGGCTGTTGCTATTATCACCCACTATTGCCACTACTACTGCGTCTCTGCTACACAGCACAACGAGCTGTGGCTCCTTTGCTCTTGTACCAAAAAGAGATTACAAGGAAGCTTCCTAGCACGCTTGCCACTGACTAGGCGTCAATGTTGACTCAGCCCGCGGTGTCAACACAGGTCAGACGTGAAACAACAAGGGTTGCGCTAGGCGACACAAATAGTGTCAAATGTGCTTCCATAAAATAAAACACATGTAGAGAGAAATGACAACTGACAAGAACACAACATAATACATGCCGCAAATCACAGCAAGTGACACACACATAGTGTCAGTTTGTCCTAAATCTGGCCGAAAATCACTGTTTTGGCCATAAACCTGCGCACCGGTATCCAAACGCATCACTGTCTGAGCCAATATATGCAAAGTCTTGAGCCAAATACTACAACGGGTCACACACACAAGTCCGGCATCAATTGGTGGATAGAAAATGCAAAATGGGGTCGAGAGCTAGTCCACTGAGAACTCTAGCGTCTGCAAAAAAAACGGAAAGGACCCAGATAAGCACCTGTGATGTTCTGGCAGTTGTCTGGCAGCTACTAGTGCATGGAGCCACAACTCGTCAGTGCTCTGCCACCAGATGCATCCACAACAGGGATCATGTCATCGTGCTCCCCAGTACTGCTGCTTCATACCACCAGTGCCAGGTATACGGATAACCACCACGGTCATCGCTCATGACGGGTGGAAGCCACACAAACCAACACGGCCGCACATGATGAGTGATGCTACTCAAATACACACAGCGGTATGGGACATGGCCGACTCGTTTGCGCTGTCAAACCCGTACGTATGCTATGCATATATAACGGTTTTCATCGCATTCGAGTTCCTCCTCCCTCGCGTACTCACGAGTACATTGAGCAAAACCTCTTTCGTCATGTCCCATGTTCGAGATACGTATCCTCTGCCACCGTTGTAGCGTTGGGCTAGTCGTCTAGAGCCAATGCACGGTCCTTGGGGAACCGTGACATACCTACCCCCCCTCCCATGGACCACAGAACTGCATTGGCCGAGTGGGCAAAGATAAAGCGCGCATGGGATATCATGAACCCAAAACACCCGCCGACCCATGCACCATGTGTTGACTGCTGGGCATGCGGGTGCCCCAGGCCCGCCAGTTGTAGTGTCCACCGAATTGGGAGCCAGGGGTGTCGGTGTGGCCAATTCACTGTTCGTGGTTGTGACGATGAATGACGTATGGCTTTCCACTTCACGGAGATAGCCATCGCTACCTTCTCCTCGACGTTATTGAATACTATTTGCCCGGCATGTCAGTTCAGTTCTCTTGTACATTTAATGAACATAAAACGATACCTATCGTCATTAAACATTGTCAGAACATGAACTGCATGTCTTGCATATAGTGGCTTTCATAAACAATTTCATGACCAATGTATCCGCCCTAATAGGATACAAGAAGAGGCCTAGCTTCTGAAACATGCTCAGCATCCTTGTTATGGACGCATATTGAGAAGCCTTGTATAAACCACACTCTTCACAATGTGCATCAAAGACAAAGGTTGTGAGTCCATGTGAAGTTGATGTTTTCACTTGGATAAGGGGCTAAGGTGGTGAGATTCAAGCACCCAGAAGGCTATAATCATACTTCTTTCTATCCAAGTGTATGTCATGTTTAAGACATGTGCAAGGGATGACTTGCTCATTGGACGTGTGTTCTGCTTTCTCACAAGGTTGGGTTGAACAATGAACCTTTTGCGCGTGCACTGAATTCTCCAACATCATTCAATGATACAATAGGGAATTACAAGAGGAATGACTTTGGAGAACATCAATCAAGTAATCATGGATCACTAATGATTACAGACATTGAAGGTGGGAGAGATGATCTCCTCAAACAGATCTCGCCTTAACCCTTGGAGGAAATGGACAATGTCACACACGGGACACGTATGCTCCCATGGCTAACAATACTCAGCGTCTTAGAATGTGCCCGTCTCATTGTCCGAATCTTCACGGCTATGTCTGCTTCTTGAAATGAACACACCGCTATCCCCCCTCCCAACATGCGATGCACTTGTCCCATTCAGCCTAACCCTAACCGGCTTCCTAACCCAAACCCCCTCCATTTCTCCTGAAGTCTGAGCCATTGGAATGAATGTTCTGCTCAATCTCCAGGGTCCAGCATAGTTCATCTTGTACAAAACAAACCAAAACCATCCATTAGTTGGGCAATGCAAGGGACAAAAAGGAAGACAGGTGGAATGCTTTAACACAAAGTATGCATAGACTCACCTCACTTTGCCTTCTCTGGCTCTTCTTTATACGTCTCTTGCCACTCCCTCTCCTCCTCATCCAACCGCTGGGTGTGCTCATCTTGCATCACCGTCTCACCATCATCACCAACAGGAGGGGAGTATATACCAGAGTCATCACTTTCAAACCCATCATCCTCATCATCTCAGTCATCCCGAGGCACAGCCTCGGGTTCGTACTCCATGTCACCACTGGTATACTCAGAAGTGGTGGATCCCCACTCATGGAGGCATTAGCACGTGCTTCCAAGGCAGCTGTAGCCTGGGCTGAAGCCGCAGCCAGACCTCCATCATATTAATTTGCAGCCTAAACAGGGCTCGGTACAAGCGGGTTTTTGCAATATGTCTTGGTATGCCCCCTTTTCCCATAGCGTGGGCAAACAAGATTCTCCTTGCGCAATCTCTCCCGGTCTTTCTGTGTGCTGCGTGGGCGGCCCTTGCCAAGTCGAGGTCCTAATTGCAGCCACAGGGGCTTGACTGGCCGTATGTTCTTCACGACTGGTGAGGGGATGGGGTTGCTGTATGCCCAAAGGAACGCCATGCGGGTGAGACCAGGGTTAGCCACGTTCACAACATTGATGTGCTTGGTTAGCAAAAAAACACACGCATGCTGACATGGCAGGCCGAACTCCTTCCACCTGCCACAAATGCAAGACTTCTTGACCAAGTCCACCTGTCGCGGATTCTTTGTTGGTCCATCTGCCGTTGTTGTGTTCGGGCCCTCCTCCGTGATGATGTAGTCACATGCCACTGTGAGGTAGTGGAGGAGTCGGTCGGCCTGTGCTGGTGCCAACATGGTCTTGACTGCTGCTGCCTGGGCACGACGGGTGCAGAGCACACGCTGCACAAAGAGGTAGATGCTCACAAAGCAGTAGTAGGGATAGAGCTTCTGGTGTGCTGCAATCCGTGCGTTCCAACTCTTTGAGGCATTAGAAGTGGTGTGGCCTCCTCTGCCCAAAGGGCAGTGGAGGCGGGTCCACTTCTCAAGAGGCACCCCCCCACCATACCCCCTTCTTTCCCCTCCCGTCCAAAGAGGTATGCACATACCGATGTACTCACTTGACGCAGGTGGATTGTGGCCTCCTCCCATTGTTTGACATTAAGCGCATGTGCACACTTCTATGCGCAGTGGCCGGCCATTTTACCGTAGCTTGTGCGCACGTTTTCACATATTTACCAGGCACAGAAGGTGTGTGTTGCACTAGTTAGGTACTTTTGCATTGCTTTCTCCAACCCCTTCTCCTTGTCCGTAATGATGCAAGTTCCAGCACGTGCAGCAATGGGATAGGCAAGTGCAAGCTATGCACAAATAAATTCCCACCCCTTCTCATCCTCCATTGGCACCAGTGCCCACGCCATCGGGACTGCATAGTTGTTGGCATAAAGAAACTGGGCAAGCAACAGGACCTGCTTGTGACCGTTTTTTTTGGAAAGTGGCATCCATGGCCACAATCCCCTCACTATGCTGAAACCTAGTTCTAGAGGCTCCAGGAGCGACGAAAGCCCAAAAGATGACATCCGCCTTGTCTTGGTGGACCACAACGTGTGTACCTGGGTCGACGCATTTCACTTGCACATAGAACGTGGACGTACATGTGTACAAGCAAGTATAGGAAGGGGTGCAACCACTCTGCAAGGGAAAAATACCAAAACTCGGTACTCACTTATCTGATGTAGGAGGGAAACAGTCTCCACATGTCAGTCTTCTCGCCCATGACTCATTCTTGGGCTCGTGTCTTGGCAAGGTACACCATATTATTTGGTACGTTCATGCCATTCCTTTCATGGAGAACGTGCCGCAAGGTTATAGTTGATGCCGTCGGGTCACGCGGTAGGGCCTTCGAGATTTTGCGGGCCACTCACCCCTTTTGCCTTGTGGAATTTTTGCGGCCAATGCTAGGGACGCACTTGTGGCATTCGGCACAGTGGGACACGGTCACGTGTCCAAACTTACTCATTATATGGGCCGGGAGGAGCCAGGCACACCCCTCGTTCTTGGCTTCCACGCACGTTGCGTGGACTCTTGCAGGCTCACTACATATCCGCTTGAGACCAAAGCGGTTGTCAACTGCGTAATCCTCCACAAACGCACGAGCCACGTCCATGTTGTCGAACAACATCCCCTCCTTTGGTTCCTTCGGCATCTCCTTGCGCTTCTTGGGGCTGTGACATGGTTCGTCATCGGAATCTCCTGTCCAAGGAAGCGCATCACAGAAGAGAAAGGCATTTTGTCAATAGCATGATTACACAACTGTACGTGAAATCACTTGGTTGTCTTCTCCACAGGCAAAGAAGAGACAGTGAACACCCGGGACACAAGGTAAGAATTACCGAGTTGGCCATGTGGGACGGACAGGACGCGGCAGCGCCACATGCTAAACCTAACCGGTCCGGCATTCTAGACATCATGGGACCTGGGAGCACGAGGTGGTTCATCAAGGGGTTGGTTCTGTGGGAGGGCATCCCACTTGTCCAACCACCGGCACCACCAGTCATCGTTCCAATCCCTCTCCAACCAAAACATCACGCAGTGAAATGCACCTATTGTATCGTTTGGGGGAGGGTTGTTGGGGTACCACCGCGGTGCCGGACCTTGAGCAAGGGACGGATCGTTGCTGCATGGCAAGATGCAATGCATGTATTTGGGAAGCCATCCAAAAAAGAGGGTATGTTTTCCACAAAATGGCAAGCTATATATCCTATCTACCCTCCTGAATAGGCTTACCGGTGTGTTCTACGACTTGGTCTACCATCTCGAAGTCACGAAGGGCACAGCTGCAACGACGGCATGGTTGGAGGCCACGGCCACGGCATCAACGACGACAATGCGAGATTGCAAGAGACAGGATTGAGCTCAGTGGCACCCGACCGGGACATCGCGACCCCTAGTTGGGCCAACAGATGATGGGTTGACATGTAGGATGAAGGAACTGTCCGCCAATACGCTCCTTCGAGCACACAATCTTGTATCCTTGTGCATATCTTTGTCGTCTTGCGAAACGGATTTGAGACCATTCTCTCTCGTACCCTTTCGCATGTTCATGGCGAGCGGCTGTTGCAAGG
This sequence comes from Penium margaritaceum, assembly GCA_023375785.1. Taxonomy (NCBI): domain Eukaryota; kingdom Viridiplantae; phylum Streptophyta; class Zygnematophyceae; order Desmidiales; family Peniaceae; genus Penium; species Penium margaritaceum. The sequence goes on from SZWC01017031.1 coordinate 38,022, forward strand.
ATGTAAAAGTGACATGGCAACAGCCCCTCTTCACAAGGTACCACCGTAGTTGCAAGACAGACAACTGTCAAGAAATCATTCGCGCGGTCTGATTCGCCCGCTTACCACTTGCTTAGCTGGCCAAACAAGTGTTAGGTTCGACAACACGCATGGATTCCACTGCACACACGCCTACCAACTCATCTCACAGGCTTGAGCAGGTGGTGTTTGGGTGCCGACGAGGATAATGGTGATGTTGTTAAGACGTCCATGCAGATATTTGGTCAGTGGAGTGTCAGAAACCCGATGGAAATGAACAATGTTGGGAATGACGACAAAGCCCAAACTAAAGAGCACTACAAGTACGTTCAACCGACGATAATTCGGTACATAGGTAATTGTAATGTCACCATCATACGGTACGACGCAACACTCAAACATGCATGGTGTGTGCATGCATGGAATCAACTACAAAACCATTAAGAAGTGAAACAATGCTACTAGCTCACCCTTTTTGTAGCGCGAGGTGTGCCACGTGGCTCGAACATGGGTCCTGGCCTGTGGGCGACGGATGGGATGAGTTGAGGGTCGGGGACCCTCAACTACCGCGGTTTTGGCCCAGTGGACCAAGCTTCCCATCCGTTTGTTGCATTTGGTATCAGAGCGCTAGGGTTCGACACCCATTGTGGACACCGAGGGCGGGTCCATTCCTGTGTGGGAGGAATGTAGCGCGAGGTGTTCCACGTGGCTCGAACGTGGGTCCTGGCCTGTGGGCGACGGATGGGATGAGTTGAGGGTTGGAGACCCTCAACTACCGCGCTTTTGGCCCAGTGGGCCAAGCTTCCCATCCGTTTGTTGCACTTTTAGAGCAGAAAATGAACACTCTATCGTCGGATAAAGAGTTCGACGTTTCCGAGGGGTACACGGGGCTTATTCTTCTGGGGTAGGGGTGGATGAGGCTTTTCATTCTGGCGAAGGGACAAATGAGGCTTATCGTTCTGGCGGAGGGGCATATGGGGCTTATTGTTCTGGCGGAGGGGTGGATGGAACAAAATCGTTCCGACGGAGGGGCGGATGGGGCTTATCACTCCGATGGAGAGGCGGATGGGGCTTGTTCTCCCAAACGAGGGGTGTATGGGCACTCTGTCCTTCCCATAAATCTGAGAAAACGCCACAATCCCCTACACAAGTGACAACATGTATAGCTTTTACTTACCGGTTTAGGCATAGAATTATAATGGAGCACCACACTACAGGATAACACAACACCATTATCCTTTTCATTGCCTATGTCCTCACTAAAACGGAGGCAGTTTTGAAGTCTTATGCATTGCATGGGTACATCGTATCTAAAGTGCATGTTACTTTTGCTTAGAGGAGCATATTCGGTTCATAGGGATGCGGTGAGGGGCAGTATACAATTCAAATTTTTGGGTGAAATGTATGTATTTTCATTGAGCAATGATTGTGCTTTGATGAAAAGCATCGGGCACATACACATATGATGACAAGAATTACAATGAGGCACATGTAGGGTCATTGGCACTCAACCCAAGCGACGTGTGCGAGGTTCTGCCGTGAGTGGATGCTTTAAGAAGCTCCGCCGAGAAATCAGGGGGCTTTGAGAACATCGAGGTGGAGATTTATATAATTCCAGCACCATCGAGAAGTCAACCGAACAATATGAAAACATCGATATAGTTTGCAAGACTTCTGTTTACCATTCTAGCATGTGGTTAAAGTCGTCAAAACCTATTAGACCAGAAGTTCTGAGGTGGGGACAAGTGATCAAAATTGTTACGTCCCTGATATACACGAGTCCTTCAAACTCACTAATGAGCATTTCTATCCTTACACTCATGGGCCACCGTGCATTGACTTGAGGATTTTTTCCACCGTTTGGCCGAGGGCATTTTGGCCAACTGCCCCAACCTCCTGTGTTGTGTTCTCAAAGTTCCTGACAACTTAGACCACCTTTCAAAGTGGTCAAACACAAGTTTTGCAAACCATATCAATGTTTTTGTATCGTGTGGTTGACTCATCAACAACACTCAATATTTACAAAGAAGCGTCAAGATGTTCTTGAAGCCCTCGGACTTCTCCGTGGCGCTTCTCAAAACCGCCACTTACGATGCGACCTCGCATCCATCGCTCTGCTCAAATGCCAATGACCCAACTTATGCCTCGTTCTCGGCACTGTATATGTGTGCTCAAAACACTCGACACTTGGCATTGAATTACACTTATTCCTTAATACAATTTATCCAGCTGTCCCAAACTCCTCAATCATCTGTTGTCCTTCACCTCATCCCTGTGAACCATACACATTCTGCTCAGCGTACAACAAATGCCCTTGGCCGTTCGTTGTAAACAACCCGAGGTCAAAACGTAGTACGCCATGAATGAAATGAAAAGAATCCCCAGTCGCAGAGTTTAAGGACCTGTGTATATCAGGGACAACACTTTCCCCCTTGTAGCCACAACGCCCCGGCGCGTGAGCAGACTTAGGCCGCATACAGCAATAACAGCAATCGATTAGGCAATCGCCGTCCGAGAGGTTGTCGTTGGGCTCCCGGCTGCTGTGCGCGACGTCATAGCCATGCTTCTCCACTGGATGCTTGGTCGGTTTTCCATGACGTCAATGTCCGAAGACGTCTTCAATCACGTACTATGTATCCTCGTCCACTTAGATAGGAGGTAGGGGTGTGACGTCTCTGTCGGGGAAGTTTGTACTTGATACCTGGTATTGTTTTGAGCTTGTTGTCGTGGAAGATACGGTGGATCGCCAAGCTATCAGGCGGAGGTGAGCGGTGACATGGGGTTGCATACGTTTGATCCCAAATAGGCCCAACCAGCAAGGTTTGAGCTTCGGAATCCCCTCTCCTCGTAGTTTGATGTTTGTTGTTTGCTATCGCCAGCACCGAAGACGTCATTGCTACGATGCAAGTTGGCCGCTCGCTTCATAGCTGCTTGTGTCTTTGCAAGGGCATGTTGTGTTTACTCTCAAATGCTGGAGAAATCCCTGCGGTGAATATCGGTTGCAAGAATGTTCCTGTAAATCCGAAATCCTGCCAGTGTAGTGGGATGTTTTATGTAGACCACTTCAAACGGAGTTTTACCGATTGCAGTTAAAGTGGCGGAGTTGTATGCGAGTTTTACAGTCGAGAGTTTGGCTGTCCAATTGGTACCATGGGGCTCACAAAAAGTGCAGAGGATCCGTTCGAGCATCTAATTGGTTTGCTCATTTTGCTCGTCAGTTTGAGGAGGGAACGCAGTAGATGCCTAATCCAACTACCGTAATGCGTCATCAATTCACGGCAAAAACTGCTAGTGGAGTGGTCATCTCTATCACTGATTATGGTACATAGCACACCGTGCAGCTGTACGGCCTAGGTTAAGAACAGAAACGCTGCTCCCTCTGCCCTAACGGTGATCATCACAGTGATGACATTTGATACATTCAAAAATCAATCCACTAGTATAAGGATGGCGTCATAGACCACGAGAGATGCGAAGAATCCTGTCACAAAGTCCATGCCGATGTTGAACCATGGCTCCATCGGAACAAGGATAGGTTGAAGTAGACCAGGTGGTCTTGTGCGACACAATTTTTGCTGCTGAAAGGTGTCACACGATTTGCAAAAAGCCGACACATATGTCAACATTTTGTTCCTTTTTTAGTGTTTTGCCAATGTTTTTACCTTCCTTTCCTCGCTAAATTGTCCACCTGGGCCAATGTTGTGGCATTCCTCCAAATCCACTACCGTAGCTCCTTGTTCGCATGCACGATGACTTGGCGCTTGAATCATTGTCGCCAGTAAGGGTTGTCAAACCCGTAATTGACATTGTCGTACCTGCTGAACTCCTCATAACCCTTCAAAATGGGTTTTGTTCAACAAGTAGTGTGCTAATCTCGGCCATCAGATTTGGTTGCGACATTAGAGCCTCTGCTGGGTTGGTTTCCCAGTTTGGTACTTGATGTCGTAGTCGAAGTTGGAATCAAGGAACTACATCCATTGAGTTTGTCTGTAACCCTGATTTGGCTAAGTCATCGGATGTTCCAGTGTGTGATAGCTGGTGTGGATGATGCATTGCTAGAACTCCAAGTAGCATTGCCATAGCTTGACATGTACACAATTGAGGCCATTTCTTCCCATGCACCACGTAGTTGAGTTCCGGCCCACATAGTTTCTTCCACATGTACGCATCAGGTTTTTCACCACCGCCATTTTCTTGGAGGAGAACGGCTCTTATGGCTCAAACTGATGCGTTTGAGGCCATGATGTACCCTAAAGAGCTCTGAATTCATTTGTTTACCTGTTGCATAATTGATTCAACGAGTTATGTACCAGGTTCAAATTGATTAGGTGGCATGTATGAATTCAATAATATACTAGGGGATCCACATTGAACTTGACGAGAGTGCATGTTCACTCCTTTCCTTCCTATGAAAGAGTTGACCATTGTAGTTTTCGAATGGCCGGAATTCAACCGTCAGCTCGCTTGATTTCTTTTTGGATAAGACAGCCTTAGTGGCGGTTTACCCCCTGCCTGCACCATTACAGTGGAAGTTTAGAGCCTGGCTGTGCTTCTACAACATGAGGTTGCACATGATAGGTACCCACAAGAGTGAAGTTTTCAGGGTTATGTGGGAATCCTCTCCACCGGAGAGTTGACCCACTAACACTCCACCGCTAAGAGTATCTTCTCTACCGGTCGTGACTGTGTGAAAGGAGGGTTCAAGGATTGTAGTGACACGGTCTTGGAAATACCCGTCCCCCCGTCGTGTTAGAAGAGCTGAACCAGATTTGTTTTAAAGACGGGCCGAGGGCCAGGTACGGTGGGGATGTCTTTTTGATAGTGTTGCATACATGTTGTCCGGTAGTTAGTTCTATTGTTTTTTTGTGTGGTAATTTTGGTGTTGCCTTTACGATGAGGTACAAAAACCATGGTATTTATTTGGTCAGTGAAGGCTTTCAGGATGTTGTTACATAAGCATGCTGTTGGGTTGCGTATGTTAGTCCATTCTGTAAGGGATATCTTACATCCATATGTCCATTTCTTGTGAAAAGTGATTGCTTGCAGCAGTTGGCACCAATGATATTGTGATGATGTGTGGTGGTAGATGAATGGTAAACTGGTAGTTTGGTTGCAGAAGTATGGAAAGCTAGATCTTAGTTTGAAATGATGTTTCTTTTTTTTAACATTCAGTGAAGTTGTGTTCAATGATTCCTCGGTGAAGGAGACAGAGGGGGCATATCTTTTTGAAGGGATGGAGAAAGAAGCAGGGACACTCTCTTCCTTGGATGCAATCCAATAGAATGCGGAGTAGGACATTTTCTTCTTTGGGTGGTAGTATTGATGACCTGACGAGGGAGAAGGATGCAGGTGGTGTAGTGCGTCGTGGAGCTGGATCCACAGGCCATTTTTTTTAGTATGTCAGTGGTTTGATCTTCTTCCTTATGTTTGTTGTGTATATTGTTTTGAATTTGATTTTTTTTCTTCCATTCTCCAAGTTGGATTGATGGTGTTGTTGCAGCAACCAAGTAGTTGTTTTCCTGATGTATAGACAGGTGTCCACGTGGAAAGGTCGCGGAAAGGGCTGATTGAACAGTCTGTTTCATGGATGGCCATACCGTGTTCTACTTCCAATGTCTCGGCTATGTAGCCGTCTTCTGTGGTCTTGATTCTGTAGATGAACTTGGGGGGTATGTTTGTGAATACAGTCATGCACCAAAGTTTGTGGTTTGCTGCCATGCTCTGCTTTTTTCCTTGTATGAAATCAACACAGTCTTGTTGGATGTGTTTGAGAATTCTTTGCATTGTTTGCTCGTTTTCTTGTAAGATTTTTTCCTTTGGGTTTTGTTCTTAATTTGGGTGAACCGCGTAGTACTCTTGCCAGGAAACGTGTTTAAGCTGGATTTCGTGCTCAAAGGGGAAATGCTTGCGTGTGTCTAGGCCTATAGGTTTTCCTTTTTTTGGTTGTAATGAGACGATTGAAAGCTAGGTATTCTTGTAGTAGTTCTTGGCTTGTGAGGGATGGGGGTAGAATGACTGGGTCAGTTAGGAGGAAGTTTTTTAAGCACCTGGTCCAGTTGGAATATTTGAGAACCTTGCTTTTGAGAATCTGTGGGTGTGACGGGAAGAAATGGCCTCTTTTTGGGAAGCTGTCAGAAGAGCATGCCACCATCTTCCAGTTGGCCCAGGATGCTGATAGAAACCTGTACACTCTTTTGGCATTTTGTGCTTGGATGATTGTTGTGGGCCACATCTTGCTTAGTCCTCCATCTTCATGTGGTGTGATGGCTAAGCCTTTGTTTACGAATCTGAGTTTAACACCTTGCTTGGATTCTTAGAGGAAGGTCAGAAGGGTGGTTTCTGTTTTCTTGAGTGTTTTTGTCGGGCGGTTGGAGAGGTCGGAGTGATATATAAACTTGGGCGCCAAACATGCGCTGATGATGGTAGTTCTTGTCAGTGTGGATAGGTGAAGTTTTCTCCAAGTGATAGCAGACTCTTTGATTTGTGTTCTGATTTTGTTCCACATGTGTGAGTTAAAGGGATCGTGGTCCATGCTCATGCCTAGAACACATTGTGGGTCTGTTGAGGTTTGGTAGGGGGAGGTTTCTGGTGTATGCGCGAGTTTTTGTGCTGGGAAAAGTAGTGCTTTTTTTGTGTTTGCTTCGAGGCCGGTAAGATTGTGGCTTGGTTGGATTAATTCGATTTATTCATTGGGATTGTGTTGGTCTTTTACAAAATTTGTCGTGTCGTCCGCATATGCTCCGAAGCATGGTGTTCCCATTTGCTCCCTGATTGGCTGTTAAATGTAAAACTTGAGATATTGGTTTAGGGGTTCCATTCCGATGATGGAGATTAGTGGGGCTAGTGGACATCATTGTCGTACACCTGTTTCTGTAGTAATGGGAGGTGTTAGGTGCCCATTGAAGACGAAACTGGTTCTTGTTTGGTGCAGGGTGGCTTGGATCCATTTGACGAAATGGGGCGGGAAGCCCATAGCGGCTAGTGATCTGTAAAAGTGTGGCCGAAGTAGTGTGTCATATTCCTTCTCAATGTTCGCAAGTAAAAAGGTTAGGTTGGAGTTATTGGTTGAGGACCAACATTGTAGGTCAAGAGCGTTGCCTCGCTTGAGGTCAAAGTGTTTCTTGAATATTGGACGCTTCTTGTTCTCTATCCACCAATTCCACTTGGTAGCTTTACGAGTGAGGCCAAATAGATGTGTTAACACTTGAGCATATTCCTTTACAAATCAATGGCAGTAGTTACAGAAGTCCTGAAATACTTTGACGTCATGAAATATGGTCGGCGTCGGTCAATCGGTGGTTGTCTTTGCCTTTTTCGAGTCCATGTTTATATGTCTGCCACCGATGATGTGACCCAGAAACTCGATCCATCGGCGACCAAAGTCGCACTTTGATTGTATTCTGGAAATTTTCTCTCTTTCCAATATCTCAAGAACTTTTCGGAGATGTCCATTGTGTAGCTTCAAGACGTGGCTATACACTGAGACGTGGTCGAGGAATACGACGATAAATCTGTTGAGGTATGGGCAAAAACTATTGTTCATTGCCGTCGTAAATGTTGCGGAGGAATTTGTGGCATGACCATGAACGCAAATTGCCTGAACCTGGTGCGGAACATTGTCTTATCAATGCCCTTATCAGGTAAGCGGATACGATGATAGTTGCGTCACGGGAAAATTCTATTGAAAATTCAGACTCATGAGAGCTGGTCATAAATTTCGCTTCCTTGCAGACACGGATAGGGGCTCTTGATGGCATTGTCATGAAACAGCTTGACAGTCCATGCACATGTGCATCTCCCTGTTTTTTTTTTTTTAATCGGTGTCGTGTAGGACAACGTGGAAGGTCTGATGAACCCCTGACCGAGTATCTTGTATACTTGCTTCTTCACTCCAGTCACCTAGTGGTCGATCATTCGATAGGTCCCCTCCACTGTTGGTTTGCTACCCGGATTTAGATCTATCTGATGGTCGACGTTTTGCTGCAAAGGTAATTCTTGGTGTAGTTTGTCTGAAAATCCCTTCGAACTCCTTGACAAGTGTTGTAAACTCCTTCGGAATGGTTCCAACCTTCCCAGCTATGGACACGGGTGTGGTCGCCTCAGCAGATGCAATCTCTTATGCTTCTCTGATCTCCATGTGGACTAGCCACGCTTGAGCTCCTCATCATAGATATCCTTTGGCCACATTTAAGGATGCCGGTTGGCATTTTGCGGTTGCTCCACCTTTCTCTGGTGCCTCCATTTGTGCTGCATCCTGTAACCACCGTTGCATCGTGGGTCGCTCGACCAGAGACCGATGCGATCTATTTCCATCAATGGAGATGAGAATGACAAGCTGCTTTAGTCCATTTGCGGACTGTGCCGCTACAGGACAACTTGCCCATGATGATTTTGTGGTTGCTGGTTAGGTAGTTTTTCTAGACCGTTGCGTCGTGCATATCTGTAGTTTGTAGTTGGAGAGATTCACGAAGTCAAAGAATCTATAGTCGTTTGTCAATGGTTGTTCCTCCGAATACTCCTGGTTTGGTCTACAAACCCAACTTCCAAACCAGGTCGTTGCTGAAGAAACATTAAGAAGCTCCTCCGTTCATTAGATCCGGTACCGTTCTCCGACTTCTACACCCTCTCCGCTGTACCTGTAGCAATATCGTTGATTTGTCTACAGCAATGTGAGCCCCTCATATGGGCGATCGGTCGGTGCAGATTTTTCCGATCGAACAGGAGCATCGTCGTATATTCCTACCATCTGCCATTTCCCGACTCCTCAGTCCTTTTCAGAGGCTTCCTCCCCATTTTGCGTACGGATGCCACATTCAGCAGTCATGCAAGATTTGGCCTGGTTTCTTGCAATTCCAGAAGAGCCGTTGATCACGTTGATCAACGGAGTCAGTCTCCATTGGAGACGAGGTTTTTGCCGACGACAACGTTTATCCACCACAATGAGAATTCTGATTTTGGGGTCGCCAACCGTTGGATTCCTCCATCCAAGCATTGTAGGAGGTGTTTTCAATGTGATTGGCTTTTGTAATCATTTACAAAAGGTCAACTTGGATACCAAGAATTGCAACTACTTATGGAAAATCTCATTTGAGGCCACTGTGGAAATAGAGTTCATTGGGGGCGACGTTGTTTTCGGTGATGATTTTGCATAGTTACCACATGTACCTCATCACACTAGACTGCTGACACACATGTTGAAGCCTGTACCGTGCTTCAGACTTCTTGTTCATCTTTTCATAGCGGGCAAGTGCAGCATGCATGAAGTCGCTCCGGGTTTCCTGTGGGGCGAGGGAGACATGCCATGTTAGACTTGTCCACTCGAGAGGTAGAACGCTTGCGATCGACAATGTGAGAGCGGTCACATGAGCCGTTGTTCCAGCTCTGTTGGTCTCCTACTACCATTGGATGGTCCTCATATCGGACCACAAACTTGGAGAAGTGTCACGCAAAAGTGAGACCGCAAAATCTTTTTTTTTTTGTCGCTGTTGGCTCTAGCAGTGGTAAAATACACCTCCAAACTCGTCACCCAAATCTTGATTGTCGGTCCCTTTAAGTTTTTAGGATCAAATGCCTTAGGAAGTGTCGGTCAAATCTAGGATTCACTCAAGAGTTAAATACTTCTCTCGGTGAGCACTCCTCCACGCGCACGCGAATTCTGAAGTTCCTCTATTGTCGCGTTGACTTGTTTGAGCACATGGACAATGAGACTCTGGGGTCCCAACAACTTCTAGTACTTCATTAATGTGAGCTTGTTGGCCGGTGCCTTGCCTCGTTCCAAGTGTCAACCTGACGGGCAACGGCATGGGTGAAGTCCAATGAGTCCCGCACATTGTTGGCTGTTGGATTTGCTGGTACTGTGCCATTCACCACAAAAGCTGCTGCTGCTGCCTGGTTCATCTAAAGAGCGTTGTTGTTTGTGTTTTGTTAATGCTCTGTTGCCGGAGTCTTCGCTGCATGTTGTCGTTTTTGCTTACTTCAATCACGGTTGCTATTGTGTGCTCTATGATCTTCTGCATGGTGAAGATACACAAAAGACTCGTGTGACGTGTAGCCTGGTAATTAATGTGTTGGCCTTCCCTCCAACGTCGCCGCACCCTGATACTAAGTGTTACACTGAGCAGAACGTGGATGGTTCACAGGGATGCGGTAGTGGTTTTGAGGAATTGAAATAAATGAATTCCTTTTATTTAGCAATAATTGTACTTCAATGGAAAGTCTGGAGTGAGTCGGGCATGAATGTAAAATGACAAGAACTACGTTGAGGCATATGCTGGGTCATCAACGCCCGAACCAAGCGAAACATGTGAGGTTGCATGGTGAGTGGATGCTTCGAGAAGCTCCGTCGAGAAGTGGAGAGGCTTCAAGAATATTGAGGTGCAGTTTTGTAAAAATGTAGTACCTTTGATAGTTTAACTGAACAGTATGGAAACATTGATACAATTCCCAAGTCTTTTGTCGACCATCCTGGATAGTGGTCAAAGTAGTCAGAACCTTTGGGAATAACACACCAGAGGTTGAGGAAGTCCTCCACCAATCGGCGTAAAAGTACTAAGGTCGACGGGTGGTGGGCCGTGAATGTAATGACATGAATGTCCACTCACCGGGTGTAGGGACTCGTGTATGTCAGGGACACAATAACTTCTCGTGCGTATACTAGTCCCTAAATTCCACAAATGGACTTTTCTTCATTACATTTGTAGTCCATCGCACATTGACCTCATAATCCTTACGTTGATCGTCCACGGGTATTTTGGTCACCAGCTCCAACCTCCTTTAATGTTTGATACATTTGATTGATTCCTCGAATGACCGACATATGTATCGCGAACCGTATCAATGTTTCAAAACTGCTTGGTCCACTTCTTGATGGTGCTGCACCTATAGAACATTGCGCATCAATGTTCCCAACCCCCCCTCCCGAATTCTCACTGGAGTTTTTCAAGGTAACCTCTCACGACATGGTGCCACAATCCTTGCTGAATCATAGCTCCTAAGGTCCATTACATACCTCATTCTGTTTCTCGCCATCGTATGTGTGTGCTTAATATATCTGTAACCTGTCATCAAAGAACGTTTACTTCTAGATCTATTATATCTGATTGTACTAGCTCCTTGAATCTTCTACTCAATACCTCTTCCCTGTGAACCGTCCATGTTCTGCTGGATGTAACAATTGGTACGAGATTGTTGCGAGTTGGACAGGCAGCTAACACATTAACTACAAGGAAGAGACTTCACACAAGTCCTCGAGTTGTCTCTACCATCCAGAAGTTCGTAGACATGGTCACGACAACAGTAAAAAGAGCAAGTGCAGTCGATGACGAGTAGGAGTAACCCACAAAGACTCAAATGATGGAGGCTCTATTGTACGCGGTCAATAACGCTCTCCTGGCAAACCAAGTGAATGGCGCTCAATTGACGACCCCGGCAGCCAACCTGGTGACAGATCCCTCGGGCTCAACGAGCCCTGTCCCTTTGCTGTTGTCTTCCATTGTCCATTGCGACAACATCTGGCACGATAAAAGGCACTGGCTGACATTCTGCACGGACGATGATATGTACCAGAAAGTGTTGGAACTGGAGAGTCTTGATATTCATCGTCTGCAACAACACAACATGGCGACGGAGGAGATTCAAAACGCACACACACGAGAAGAAATCCTTACCAAGAGGAATATTCAACTCTTGAGCGAGCCCCAAGATTTGGCCAGTATTTCCTCGGTCATTTCATCTTGCAAAATCCAAAGGACCAACAGTTTGGATGTGGCCGAAGAGTTTAGAGACATACTTCACCATTGCTGGAATCGGCAACGACTTAAGTAAACGGACCTGGCTTTTAGGTGGCACAACTTTAAGTTGGTGGCCTTATCTAAAGACCACCCAATGACACCATGAGACTATCAAGACCAAATCAACGGTACATGCGGTTGCTCTCACATTGTCGACCGCGGGCGCTTTACCTCTCGAATAGACCAAATTGACGTGGCATGAATCATTGACTCCACCGGAAAGTTGAATGGGCTTTGCCCATAATGTAGTCACATGCTTTGGAATAATGCACTATGAGTCTGATGCATGGTACAAGCATCAGTGCTTGTGCAACCGTCCGGCATGGCTGGGGATGCGCGACGTTTCCACAAAAATCTTCACAAGTAGTGACCTCGCCCCCGATCGATTTTGTTTGTACTACGACATCAGCCTTAAGCATAGCATCCGACAGGCAATCACCATGTTGGGAATCTATGATGACCTTCCACGCGTGATTGCTAGTTGCATCATCAGTGTCACCTGCAATGCTGGGACGTGGGAATCCCACTACATGCGAGCCCAAGGCAAAGGTTAAGATCGTGGTAGAGGATAGTCACAGCCAGTATAAACCTCATTCTCGGTGGAGATTGACGTCATCAATCAATGTGATTGACAGTTGTGCTGGACATGCGGGGAGCCGGATACATCTCACACGATTGTTGGAAACAACAGTAGTATACCAAAAAGGGGGAGGGATACATGGAGAAAAATCAAGATTCAAGGAACGGCAAAGGGCAAGAGTAGACAGTTAACCCCCTACCCTGTCGAAGAGATTATTGCTATCCGATTTCCCATCTTAATAAATCAAATGGCCCAGAAGGAGGGTTCTTGAGTTTGCAAAGTTTGACGAGGGATACAAGGACAACCAAACGGTGATACTGCTATGAGTACAACCGAGGGGTTCTAGAACTCACAGAATTGTACCAAAACTATTGGATGGAGGAGCTTCCTGTTGAAAAATTGCCCCTCCGCATGCCCAAGTGCGGCGCCGGGAGGCGCCGACGAGCCGCCAGAAAGTGGAAACGCCGCTCCGGCGGATCTGGCGACTTGAAGATTACTTGGATCCTAAAATGGAGGATTGCCCCTTAAAATTGACGAGTTGTTGAATCCGATTGAAGTTGCTTCGTCGGAATCGGACAAGTATCGAGGGAGATATGACCTTCCAATGTTGGGGTATGCGCAGCGGCTCTGGGAGCCGGCTGCGACTCGAAATCCGGTCGATAATCGACCGGACCGAGTAACAAGAATACCATCTGGAGAAAATGCTCCGATATGCCTGCCGAGGCGTCCGGTGGATGATCCGCCTGATCAGGTGGATCATTCACCGGATCCAGTAGTGCAGGTTGTTACCGAGGGACTTAGCCAAAATCCTGGCTCGGTGTCCGAAACTCAGTAGTATGTTTTGTTACTCGGTGACTTAGTCAAAATTCTGACTGCGGGTCCACGGACAGGTTTCGAACCTCGTCACACCCCATCACCAAACACGACCCAGAAGTGGGTAGGGTGTGTGGAAACAGTGCAGGGGACCCCCAAACCATGTGCAATGGGATATGCGCCTTGGGAAAGGCACTTCGCACGTGAATGAAGGCGCCACGGCAAGTGGCGGCGTCAGGCTTCTGTAAGGGTGAGACCTGCACTTCGACAAGCATAACTTGAGCTATGCTTGGCCAAGTCGCGCGTGATTTAGTGCGTTGGAAAGATCATGACTAGCCCTATAAATGTTGTGATTATGTCCATGTTCAAAAACTAACGCAAAACTACGTTATTCCCTTCACAAGCTGACAGTCTCTAAATTCTTACTCACATAGCGTGAGGCGACCAGAAAGCTCACGCTCAGTCTCAGATTCGCCCAAAACAGTAGACGTGAACCAATAGAGACAATCAGAAAAACTTCGGGACCGCACCACGCGGAATCTATCCTGACACTTCCCACAGTTTTGTCAATAATGACATGGTTCGGAAGTTGGTTTTGCACACTAGACAAAGGGTGTTTGAAGGAAGTAGCATCGATGGGTGTCTGTTGTGCTGTCGAATTCACAAACCACTTTGAATGCAAATGGGAGATCCACATGAAACAACAGTCTCGGGATATTGCCTGGTGAACCACCAAAAAATCATCCTCTGACAGTTTTCCTTTATCGACACAATCCGTGGGTAAACTAGAACAACGGAGCATTCAACGACAACAATAATGGCAAAAACCGACACTACCTCCGAGTAGTGTCATTGCATTTTGGGTTAAAGGACCCACAATACAACGAAGCAGGAAGTAGCATAGAAGCGTTTGAGGGTCATCACCCCTAAAAATACACTATATACAATGTGTACATACTAAAAGCATGCCTTGGAAGTTTTGTGGTACCTTCATGGAAGCTACGACACAACTTCATATGCAACATCTGTTCATATACAAGCAAATGTATTTCAATGCTCTCACGCACAGAACGTCACATAATGTTTTCCACAAAAATTTAAAATATGAATGAGTGAATGAAATCCATGGTCTAGTGTTCTACGAATCCACTTACAGTTGACTATGAAAGGCATACATTTGTTCATATATACAAAATGTGTTGTAACCAAAGGGCATTACAATGCCTATTCCTTGACCCAATCTTTGAAGGAACCAGAATCCTCCCGAAGTCACATTCGAGGGGTTGTGGTTTCTTTTTTTTTTTGTATTGTCTAGGCTCCTGATAATCCCCACGGCAGTGGGACTCAGCAGGTTCCCTTCTATCATCCAGGGATTCTTGGACCCTCCACTCAAAATATTGAAAAAGAAAAGTGCACAGATTTTTATGTTGTACGATACACACCCCCCTATACAGCTCCGATGCACTCTGACTTTAGGAGGAGTGGGACTACGTGGTGACCAATTTGACTTCCTCTCGCTTCACTATCACAAAACTCTCTCAAAACCATCTATCATCAAATGTCGGCAGTCACTCTGTGAAGATCGTCCTACATCCACGTGTACAAACTTCTTCCCTTGGATCGTGATTGTCGATGTACATACAGCGACAGTTTTCAAGTTTGTACAAGCCATCATTACCCGGTACATTGGTGTTTATTGTATTGTGTCAACCACATAAACCAAATTCAACAACCAGATACACTTTACTCGTAAACCGTTGCCTTTTGGGAGGGGGGGTACTCGAGGACTAAGCCCCCTCCACAAATTGTCAAAGTGTATTGGGCAAGTGTATATGGTGCGTGTTTCTGGCAGACATGTAAGAAGATACACTAGCATGCAATACGGTGGTGAACAAAGTGCATGGTCATCACAATACACGTGCCAAAAACACAACCCCAACACACTTGGTCATTCGTGGGGGGGTGGGGGAGACTCCCGACCATGTGGTGGAGGGGGTGAAGCGTGGACTCCAGATGACCCAAAGAATGTTAGACTGTAAGGAGAAAAAATGTAGCTTGTCAGGGTATACAGTCTATGTGATTGAAGAAAAAGAAGGAACTAGTGGGTATGACAGAAAAGTGTACAAGAATAGTTTATGTACAATACACGCACCAACTACAGTACCCCAATACATTCATTGGCTTTGAGGGGGGAGGTCTTGACTACGTGGTGTCAGTTCCATAGTCAGCTTTCCTCACCTCTCACCATTGAGGTAGTTTGTTGGGAAAAAATCACACCATCCAACGAGGGATGTAAACTCCCCGGGAACGGCTACAAACTTGTCCGTTGTTGAGGCTGACAAGAGCATAGTTACAAAGACTAAGTTTGTTCTTGTCTGTATTGGACCCGTCGGGACAGACTTTTCCAATAGTTGCAGCCAATACGAGTCTAGATGCAATTGACGGTCACTTATCAACATGATGCCGACTCTTAATTACCGGTGGATTGAACGGTTGTTCAATCCATTCATCCAATGGTGATTCCCGCTTGGTAGCTACATGCCCAAAGCCATTCAAGAAGACCATTTTGGGACCAGGAACAAATGTAATACATAAGAGTGTAATGAGTAAACATCAAGAATAAATTAGGTCATGGTTTGAATGTGTGTTTCGCAAAACCATTTGTTGCCCTGGTCATGCAAAAACACTTTGACCTAGGATCAGATAACAACATCTATGTAATGTAAAACTCTACCAAGCATAGGTATCTTATCAAGGAGCATTATCTGTGGCCTTACAAACATGTTTATGCAACACATGAAGTAGAAGCTATACCAGACAATTCATGATATTAATATGGTTCTCATTTTCTCGAGAATGAAACTCTAATAACTGTGTAAAACATTAGAGCTTTTTTTGGATAACAAACACACTCTTCATACACAATAGTCTCGTGCACAATGACTCCTCCCATAATAATTTATTTATCCAATAATACAACAACGGTACATTGATAGGAAGGAATAAATGAAAAAAGTAGCGCACTGGATTTGCTTTTGATGTACTGTTGTATGGGGACTAAGCACACTTGCCACAAACACAAGTCCCATGCAACGTGGTCCTTTTCTAGGAATACTTGGACATGCAGGGGTAGAAAAGTGTTATGGGACACATCAGACAAAGAATTACACTATGGGGATTTTTTATGTACTTTTGCATGGTGACAGGGTGTACCTGTCACATACACAAGTCCAAAGCACTTAGTTCCTTTCTGAGAGGACTATTTTGTAGCCATACAAGACAACAAAAAAGGTATGACGAGAAATTAATACAAAGTCATACGCTTAATGCGTGTTTAGTATATCTTTGTATGGTGGCTGAGCGTACTTGCCAAACACACTAGCCCTGTGTACTCAGGTCCTTCAAAGGAAGATATATGTTCTTGCACGTAGGAAGGAGTTTGGTAATACCATACTGTGTTTGAAATTCAACCCTAAACATTTTTTGGTTTGTTTTCCTCAACAAAAATGTTGTTTTCTTGACTTGCTTAGGTGCCACCTAAAGAATTTCTCTGAAGAAAAAAAAAACATTTAAGTTCATTTGTGTCCCAAGGTTTTTCCCTGTGATCACTAGAAAAGTGCTCTTTTTCCGTTCAAGTCCTACAAGATAGGAACTAGGGGTTGAACGAGAATGGCACGACCCACTATCGAGGCAACTATCCAAAACTTGTGGAAAGTCGCCTCATCAGATCGGCACTGTTCATCACTGCCGCCACCAGTGGCAGTGTTAAGTAGTCTCGACGATGAATTTAAGGAACATTATATTCAATGATCAAAAGCTTAGCTACCACCTAGGTAACTATAGTGGAAATCTCCGTAGAAAAATGCAAGGAATACCGTAACAGCTGTGGGTTGTTTTGTGACGAACTTTTGAACCAAAACGTAGGCCATCACACTAGTTTCACAAGGAAAGCGGGCGAATTGTTGCCTCAACTATGTTGGCTAAGATAAACCACACCACAAATGGACAGAATTGTCATAGGGCATGGATATAAAACAGTAATCCTAAGCCTAATCGTTCCACGCGGCATTGCCATGCTGGAAT
Source organism: Penium margaritaceum (assembly GCA_023375785.1). Classification (NCBI taxonomy): domain Eukaryota; kingdom Viridiplantae; phylum Streptophyta; class Zygnematophyceae; order Desmidiales; family Peniaceae; genus Penium; species Penium margaritaceum. Next base: position 55,305 of record SZWC01017031.1, read on the forward strand.
AGGACCCTAGCGTCAATCTAAGGGCGGAGGAAGAGTTACGCGATGGAATTTTCATCACGGTACTCCTTTGGCCTCAAATTCGTCCAGGGATTATGTTTTAGGCTAGGGTTTGACGAGACTCTAGCCCATTATATACTTTCCGGACTTTTGGCTCCTTAAATGTGAGACTCGAGTACTTGAAGTACTCGATAGTTATTTAACGACCACTTTGAACCTTATAAATGGCCCATACGCTCCATTCCTCCCCTTTTGCTTCGAACCGTCCCGGTTCATCTTTGATCACAGAGGTTTGATCATTGCATACTTCATCGAAAAAACCATGCAACAAGAAGCACAAACCACAACAACAGTGAACGCTTGTCATCCACAAGACGGTTGCGTCATGTTCACGCACAATCGACCATTCCTTTGTGTTTTTTGTGATTATGGTCATTTGCGTACGACACCCAGTGTTGATTGCGTTATCTCCCGGCTCTTGCCAAGATGAGACGCGTACAATCTTTGTAACTTATTCACAAGTTTTGGTGAGTCTTCACCAAAGACTCATCATGTGTGTGTATTGGTGGCATAGTCGATTCCTCTTGGGACATACACTATCAACCATTCTTGTTCACCTTGGAAGAGGTTACATAGGGTGAATTTTACCACAATCCGTATGGTATGTGTTTAGCAAGCTGTTGTAGTGATGCCTCCTCCCCCTTTATAAGGAGCGTCCCTGCGGCCAATGAATCGGAAGTCCCTGCAAAAACTTTACAGGCCCACACAACAATTCCCACGTTGTTTGGACATGGTCTCGCCCAACTAGTTGCCTTGGGTTGTTGCATATGTGGTAACTCCCCGCAACATTGTCAAAATGCTTGCAATCCAAGGTGTGGACATCAGCCCTCTCGGTTTGTAACCACGTGTTCATGACCACGGGTAGGTCTACTGGACCTCTTTCAGCACCTATGGGTGCTGAAAGACCATGCAACTTGCATGCTAGCTTTTTCTTACGGTTAGGAGGTACCAAGACCCTAAGACATGGTTGCCAAGCACACTTGTTTTTCTGCTCAATGACTGCACTCATCTTTGAAGGAGGCGGCATTACTCGTCTAGCATGCACAATTGCCATCAAATTCAATCATTAGACACGACAATGCACCGACCAAGATAATCTTGCTCTCAACCAAAATCCCTTTTGTGTATGTCTCAAATGGATATCGTAGGCTTCCGCTCACGTCCCTGTCAAAAGAACACTACTTTTGAACTAGGTTCGCCGAGACAACCAATCTAAACGACCTTGGATTCTATCCACGAACAAAGTGTTCATCGTATGGTATTCACCAAACGTGTGTACCATGATACAAGTGGGACGTACACCTTCCGGGTCTCAACTCCATGTGATTGCGATTGATTGCTTCCGAGTCAAACCTCAAAATCCTAGAATAACTAGTTCCTATATGCTTCTGCGATAATGTAATCGGGTCAAAGGGTTCTATTCAAGAAGCCATCAATGGATTGTGCTTGCCAAGTTACAACAATCTGTGTTACTTCGATGTCTCCTAATATGTACATTCGGTGATTTTACTCAGTGGAGTAGTTTTCATATGCCTTATCTGAGGCACTTGTAGAGGGTATCGCCCTCACCAAAGACAGCTAGCAAACCACCACAATCCTATGTATCACCGTAGCGACATCCAAAACAATTGCACTTGCATTCAACAGTGTACATCAAATAAACCATCCCCGAAACCAAGGGTCTCAAGCCGCATCAACATGACCTTTTAGGTAAGTGAAGCATGGTTCAACTACACCGTCGTCATTATGATATCTCTCAAAGAATGGTTTTTTCCCAATAAAATGAATGTTGGGCTTTTTTCACATCGATATCGCATAGGATATGCTATGCTATATCTTGGCCATGATCCGGATTCATCCACATGATGTTTGAAGAGCATTATGTACACAAGTAGTGCAATGTGCCACGATTCCATTAACTTTAATAAACACCACAAGAATCCGGTGCGAAGTATCATTTCTTAAGGCCAATCTTGAAGTCCTTTCACATGAGTATTTGGTCATGAGACACTAACCGTTTTTTTTTTCAATGTTGATTATGTCTCGGAATATGGTCGGTCGGGCCACCAAGATGCAGGTGCCAACACATTGCTAGCTTGAAACCATTGGCTTATACATCGTCTCCACGATCATAAGCTTTGAATGCAAAATCTAGACCTTGACATGATCCCCACTATGTTGTCGTTGGTTTGTATGAGATCTTCATAGTACTCTAGAGCACCATTAGAAACGTATAATGTCTCTCATATTCTCTAAAGTGGATTTTCACTGAGCTGTGGATGAACTTATGTCACCAACATCGATTCATGTACTTTTCTCTGTCAATTTCCATGACGTGTTCACCTGTCTTGTGATGATAAACTGCAGGTGTCACCTTAAGATTTGTTCACTTTCGACATTCGGTCGATCTCATCATACGCCAGAAGTGACTCTTGCAAGATTTGACCACCGCATTGTGGTGTCTTAAATCAGTGATGACCTATAGAAGAGTCTTTGTCCCTCTCAAGTGCATTCACAACTCCCATTAACAACCAATCTGTCTTTCGAACATGGCTTTCAGTACTCTCATGTACATTTTTATCGTCGGTGCCAATCGGGTACCACACTTTTTATCGATAACTCACCAAGTGTTATGATGTCAATGGTTTCCCTATCAAGTGTTCATTCAAGGATTTCATCCCTGACGCATTCAATCACGGACCAATGCTTGCATCGACCATGACGAATGGTGCACAGAACCTCCAAAAGATACCGATACATCCAATTTACACGGTGTACAAGCAGTGCGATGTCAATCCTCGAGGGTTGAAGATGGCGTGCTGGCACACCAAGCCTGTTTCACATCTCATGACATAGTCATGACCCGGGCTTATTCAGAAGGTGATCGCACTTGCCTTTGAACGTTGTAGTAGTGGAACATGCAATTATTGTGGAGTATGTCATGTGCCCACCACACTACTTGTTTGGGTGAATGGTGTCACTGTCTTCATCCAAAACATCACCTGGTATTCTCCGCTTTTTCAAAGGTCATAAAAACGTTATGATTATTCATCCATCCAACTCATCCACAACTTGATACCATGATCAACATACAATAGTTAGTTGAAAAGGTGTTTGTGCATGTCGTGTACATTTTTCACCCATGCCATGTACCCAAATTTCACGTGGCTGAAGTGCAGCTTCATGAATTGCATTTTATGATCCGTTGAAACGTGGGTTGTCTCCGACACGTCCTGTGCTCATGCAAGCAGTGCATGTTTTGGAACTGCTAATCAAAAGACTTGGATCTTGTAGCACATCCCACCAATGGATCCGGAGGAGTTTGTCCACCTTTAGCATGGTCCGAAATTCAAGGAAAGTTTGCTCGTCACACATGTAATCTACCCGTTAGAATTTAATTCCTACTTCTTTTGGAAGTACCTTCCGTACTATAGTTGACAGGATAAAGATTTAAATTTCCAATGGTCGTCACTAAAAGTGATGACCGAGATCGTTATGTCTTTGTTACGCCATTTGGGCACAGCCGTCACCATAACTGTTTGTGATTGTTTTTGGCCATGCCTGTCGGTTCTCCAATTGAAGTTATCAACAGCATGACCATCCTCGACCTTGTCAAGATGCCTGGTTAACGTCAAATGATGTTTTTCCGGTTCTTCAAATAACTCGCTTGACGTACTTGCACATAGAACCACCCCGTGCATAGATAGGATGCTTTTGCTTGGTTGCCCATAACAAGCTAGCATGACGAGGCAACGATTTTCTGCTTTTTGCTAGTTGATACAACAGGGTGCGATCGGTGCCCATGTTATCGGTGCAGTCGACATCTTATAACACGTGTTGTACCATCAACACTAGAATAGCTAGTCCGACCAGAACTCATGGCCATAGTGCGTTTGGCACTTGCATGAGTGCTGCACACGGCACCTATGACAAAAGTGCAACTCGTAGCTTTTGTCAATTGTGCAACGGACGTTTACGACAACGGTGTATTCGGCACTCCTGTGAATGATGTAACCAACACACTCATTGATTATGCATTCAACATAATGGTAATTGTGTGTTTGGCACTTGTGTGAATGCTCCGATTGCATTTTCCATGTTGGTCACATTCAAGGTGCAACCAACATTTGTTAATCGTCCATCACGCTTGGATTTCCACCATCGTGTATGTGTGTGTGTATGTGTGTGTGTGTGTGTGTGTGTGTGTGTGTGTGTGTGTGTGTGTGTGTGTGTGTGTGGATTACAATCGACGCTCACGTTTTTGTCAAAATCCATTCACAAATGATTTTCCCAGTATCCGTAGAGCAATAGACACCCATGTGGATATGTAATTGGCATTTGTATCATTCATACCTCCATAGACCATGAGCAGTACATCGTGGACTAGCATCGTGGACGCTTCCAGCATCCGTGATTCAAGTGCAAGTGGCACTTTTCACTTGTGTATTGGACACCGACAATTCTTTGGCAACCAACACTTGTGTTGCTGCCCGTTGTACAATTGACATTTACGTCGATGATGTGGTTGGTGCTTGTGTAAACGTGTAGTTGACACTTGCTTTGTGCTGCCACACATTTTGCATTATTGCGATGAGTGGGTGAGTTGTTGAGTGGTAACATCACATGTAGTGCCTATATTGTTTTACTTTGAATTCAAAAATTGTGTCGGTGGAAGTCACCGTTGTAATTTTGCAACCCACTGTGTATTAAAGTGGCTCTTTTATGCAAACAAATTCTCTTTAGCGCATGAACAACCTGCGTTGAGCCATGTTGTAGCTTTAAAAATTCGGGCCTTCTATGTTTTCTTGCATAACACCCCAAACAATGAGGTTTATCCACAAAAATTAAGTCTTTGATGGTGATAAAGTTCTTGCATTTAAATGTCTCCAAGCGAATGCCGTCTGTGACACGGAAAACCGTTGGTTTTCCACCCTTTGTTGTCTGGAACGGGTGACAAAACAAGAAAATGAAGACTCCAGATTCTTCTTTAAGAACTCAACCAAAGCTTTTATATGTTTTGTTTTAAAACCCATGGTCAATTTGACCATATATTTGGGTTCAACCACAAAAAGTTTCACCGCTTCAGACGTCTTTTAGAACGGTTAACGTACGACTCCTCCACTGGAGAATTAATGAAAAATGAACAAAAATTTGGCACGTCAAATGCCATACTATTGTTTTCTGTTTGATGCTTGGAATTTCCCATGCGTCACGTGGTGGTGTGTTAGGAAAATTGTCAGTCTCCCCCTCTTTCCTCTTGGGAAACAAACATGTAAACATAATTGAGATAATCTCAGTAAATTGTAGAGCCTCAATCGAGCTCCATGCTGCTTTTTACAATGGTGAACATACGACCAACAAGGCAAAATGTCGGGTTCAACCGAGGAAATTGCCCTCGCCTCTAGTGCTACTGGCACTTGAAGTTTTTTCAATAAACAAAAGGTCACTGTTCTTTAACACGGATTTGGAGCTTGGTCTTAGCTACAAACGGGTTTTTACGGCACCTATAATGGACACCGAACAAAGGAACTGACCCTTGTTTCACGTGGGAACCGACCGGGTCCAAAACAGTATGTATTTCTGGAAAAATGTATATCAAGTTTTTTGCGATGCTCAAACTTTGGATCTCGTTGGCCATAGCCATCTCATGACCAACTGCGCCACTCGCGCACATCTACTAAGAGAAGCAGAAAAATTATCATATTGCGTTTTGGCGCGTTTGCGGCCATGCCCTACGGCCCAGTTGGAAAGAGGGAGGAACCTTCCTCTCCTCCTCCTTGTGAAACTATCGGACCTTGTGAGTGGGGGGGGGGGGGGGGGGGGGGAGGGATGTCTCCTCTCCGCCTCCCACCCAGGCTGCCGACCTCGTGAGAGGAGTGAGGGGGGGGGGTTATACCTCCTTCCCTTGTCCTTAAGCTTTCGGCTCGCATGATGAGGGAGGGAGAGCAAGGAATGCCTCCCATGTCCCCATGGGCCGTCGGCTACGTGAGTGGGGAGGAGACGGAGAGATGACCCCTTTCCTCCCCCTTGGGCCGCCAGCCTGGTGAGAAGGGTGGAGAAGGGGAAGATGCCATCTTTCCTCCCTCACAGACCGTCGGCCCACAGGGGGGTGTCCCCTCTCCTCCCCCATGGCGCCGTTGGCGCCATGGCAGAGGGGAAGAGGGAGGGGTGAGCTCGTCCCTCTCCTTCCCCTCGGTGCTATTGGTGCAATGGACGAGGTGGAGAGGGGGACTCGCCCCTCTCCTCCCCTTCAGTGCAACCGACGTCATGGCAGAGGGGAAGAGGGAGGGGCTTGTCCCTCTCTGCCTTCTCGGCAGTGTCAATGCCATGGGCGAAGGGGAGACTGGGGCTTGCCCCTCTCCTCCCCCCTTGGCACTGTCAGTGCCATGGATGAGAGGAAGAGGGGGGAACGGGCCCCTCTCCTCCTCCTGGGTGCCGTTCATGGCATGGACGAGGGGGGAGAGAAGGAGTTGCCCCTCTCTCTCCTTGGTGCTATCGGTGCCATGGAAGAGGGAAGATGGAGATCTCCCCTCCTCTCCCCTCAATGCCGTCGGCACAAAGGACGGAGGGAGGAGAGGGGACTCGTCCCTTTTCACCCCCCTTGGCACAATCAATACCATGCCGCGGGGGGAGGAGGGGGGGAGGAACGAGGAGAAGACTATCTCGTAACCTCCCCTCTCGAGTATCATAAACTTGTCGTAGCCCCACGAGCTACACAAACAGCACGGGCGGCATTTGGTGTTCCTCCCATCGGTGTGGAAACCCCTTTTCTTTGTTTTCCGTAGAACTATTGGCTCTTGGATCGTCGAAGATCGCCCGTCTGTGCTCGGTGTAATGCTCTCTTCCGATCCGACAACGCTTGGACAAACGGTCCAAACTCCTTTTTCAGGGGATTGTGAGCTAAGTCGTCGGCTTATGCTGTCTGTCGATTTGTGAACCCGATGGCCGTACATAGCTGACACCTTCTCCTCCCCCTCTCTCTCTCTCTCTCCCCCTCTCTCTATCTACCTCTCTCTCTCTCTCTCTCTCTCTCTCTCTCTCTCT
>SZWC01017032.1:38169-55139 GCA_023375785.1 Penium margaritaceum
CTATGCAACAACACCGCACACCAAGCATTGCCACACCACATCCTGCCCACCCATACACTACCCTGCCCTGCTCAGGCCACCTTGCCAGGCACAGCCTTGCCCTGTCCCGCACAGAACGGCTCCGCCCCACGCCGCCCCACATCCCATGCTGCCCTATCTAGCTCAGTACCGCCATATTCCACCCGACCCTGCAGCAACCAACCGCCCCACCACGCCCTGCCCCAACCAGTCCTGCCCCGTGCTGCCCTGTCGCGCCCCAACCCAACCTGATCCACCCGCACCACTCAGTCCTGCCCCACCCTGTCTGGCCCCGCCCCGCCACACACGTGTCTCGCCCTGCCCAGCCCAGTCCTGTCCCGCTCCACCTTGCTTCGCTCCGCCCCACCCGAACCTGCACCACCACGACCCACCTGGCCTTGGCCCGCCCCACCTCAACTTGGCCCAGCCCGGCCCGCCCCCCCCCAATCCCCCCTTCCCCCGCCCCACACCGCCTCGCTCCGCAAACCTGCCACCCCACGACATTGCTCCACGCCAGAATTGCCGTACAAAGCACCTCACCGGAATAGAGACATGCCTTCTCACTCCATGACATGCCAAGTCTCGCCATCCCAAACCATACGCCGCACCTTACCAGGCTGCGCCAGTTCAAGTTACACACTGTCACGCAACACTGGCTCATGTCTGGTGTGGCATTGTCATGCTCACCCCACACCAGGCCATGTCATGCCATGGTAGGAATGGGCTCGGTGTGATGAGGTTTGTGGCCTGGTGTGGGGTGGGGCCTTTCCCATGGCATCACATGATGTGGTGAGCATGACGATCCGTTGACCATGACTTGGCATGACATGGCCAGGTGTGGGATGGGAAAGACCCCCAACCCACACCAGGCCATGTCATGCCATGGCATTGTCATGCTCACCACATCCTGTGATACCATGGTATGTCACGTTGTGTTGTTGTGACGTGTTGCACGACGTGTTGTTGTGTCACACAGTGACACAACAACACGTCGTGCCACCGTTGCTTCCATGACCCTCTGCAACATGCCACACCAAGCCCAACGCAAACCTCACCATGCCAGGCTACGCCGTGCCATGTCACACGATATTGAGCAACGACTAGAGCTGGTAGTTCAATTTTTCAATCCGGTTCAGAAAATCGATTCAAACTGATAAATCGCTAAATTGGGGGGCGGTTAAGATCGAAACCAACCAAACCGTTTTCTCAACTAAATTGAAGGTTCAATTTCTATCTATGGCAGGGGCAGAAAAATGAATTCAATTCAATTCAATTTTCCAATTCGGTTCAATTAATCAAACCGAACCGACTTATGGAAAACATTGTGAAAGTGAGATTGCAATGCAATCTTTCCTCCTCGATGGTCAAATTCTGGCGTATGAGAGGTAATAGCACAAGAAAAGGGGCTGGAAAGTCACAAGATTAGCATGTGTTGTGTAGTGACTGTCCTCCCTCACCAAATCAGCACCCTGTGGTGCAGCCTGTGTTCCTTCCCCACCCCCTCTCCCCTTGAATACCGAAGCAATGTGACCAAGCATAGAATGTGTGTCAAAACAGGTGTTGGACACTCAGAAAAAAGGATGAAAAATGATGCCAACAATTAAAGTTGATTGGGCACTTCAATTCACAATTCAACTACGGTTTGGGCCTCCCCCTCTCTGAAGCAATTCAATTTCTGATCGAAACGACACAATTCAAACAGTTTAAAATAATCGAAAGGTCAATTAAAGTCAATTTTCAATTCAATTTAACCGAACCGTAATCGAACTACCAGCTCTAGCGACGACACACCAAACAATGCAACGACACACCAAACAATGCAACGACACACCAAACAATGCAACGACACACCAAACAATGCAATGACACACCAAGCAATGCAACGACACACCAAGCAATGCAACGACACACCAAGCAATGCAACGACACACCAAACAATGCAACGACACACCAAACAATGCAACACCAGACTAAGCAGTGCAACGGCGCACAGCACACCGGAAAGGTGCACCATTTTGCAGCATGTTATGCCACATCACACCACCACACCACAATTCCACTCCAGACCACAACATTCCACTCCACACCACAACATTCCACTCCACACCACAACATTTCACTCCACACCACAACATTTCACTCCAGGCCACAACATTCCACTCCAGGCCACAGCACAGTGTGCCACTCCACCAAAGCACGAAATGCGACACAGAAGAATGCCTTTCAGCTTTCCGTGACAGCCAGCATGTTTGACACTCCCCAAATGTTTTGCACACATCCGAGAGCGGTAAAACGTTTTTCAATGCATCGTGCGCTTCACATGATTACGACCTGCCTGCCCGAACGAACCAACTGCGGGCTGCTCACGGACCACCGCGGACAAAAACCTTAACCCCCCCCCCCCCCCCCCCCCCCCCCCCCCCCCCTTCACCCCCTCCCCTGTGGCTGTGGTGGTGGCGTAGCACGGGACCTGTAGGTCTTGCGCATGCGCCGACACCATGAAGGCACTACGTGAGCATCCAACCAGCAACCACCAACCACCGACCACACAACCTTTTGGGTGGAAACGCGAAGGGCACTTCCCCAGGTGCCATGTGCTCGCACAAGACAGAAGCTCGGCTATCAGCAGCCGGAGCAACGGTGCAGGCAGGGGTTCGACCACCTCCTTAGGCAGTCTTAGCAGTCACAAAAAAACAGAGCTAAAAGAAGTGAAGAAATGACCCACACAAGGGAAAACAAAAGAAAGCAGAACAACAAGAAAGGACGGACATGCCCTGCCAGCCATCTTCCACTAGAAATTTGGCACAGGCGATACACATCACTCGTCTAGGACCCTGCAGAGAATGACTGACAGTGCATGAGCTAAAGGGTGGTCGCACTTGCAGAGACGACAGATAGCCAATGAACAAGCAGCTCCGCAGCACCAGCAGCATCAGCATCAGCAGGCGCAGCAGCTCCTGCAGCAGCATCAGCATCAGCAGGCGCAGCAGCTCCTGTAGCAGCAGCAGCATAGCAGCAGCAGCAACAGTACCACCACCACCAGCAGCAGCAGCAGCAGCAGCAGAAGAAGAAGCAGCAGCAGCAGCAGCCGCCGCCGCAGCAGCAGCGGCCGCCGCCGCCGCCGCCAGAGCAGCAGCAGCAGCTGCAGCAGCAGCAGCAGCAGCAGCAGCAAGTAGCACCAACACCCCCAGGAGCAGCAGCAGCAGCAGCCGCCGCCGCAGCAGCAGCGGCCGCCGCCGCCGCCGCCAGAGCAGCAGCAGCAGCTGCAGCAGCAGCAGCAGCAGCAGCAGCAAGTAGCACCAACACCCCCAGGAGCAGCAGCAGCAGTAGCAGAAGCAGCAACAGCAACAGAAGCAGCAAGAGCAGCAGCAGTAGCAGCAGCAATGGGGACGGCGGCAGCAGCAGCAGCAGTGGACAGGTTGTTCTCTGGCAGTAGACACGCTACCCTTTTATCGGCCAAAAGTCCGCAAGCATTGCCCTGACGCACCAGCAGACACGCCGGCGCAAGCGGCTTTGGTCCCGATGAAGGATCGCACACCCACAGCAGCTGATGCTGATGTTGCCACTGCCGTCGCCATTGTGTGGTGTTCTGTAAAGCTCGCACGCATTTGCGCCAGCCGCCGTGCAGCTGATTGCCTTGTCAGCAGTCAGCAGAAGGCGGTGTCGCCGAAAGCGTTGACACTCGCGTACTCGTTGTCACTCGCGCAATGTATCACGCGAGTAGTTGTGCTGATCGGATGACTAAGAAGAATTCGAACACGTGGTCCTGCATACACCCCCACCGCGGCCACGCATGCGCAAGCATGAACTGGACAGGTGCTACAGTAGCACCAAAACGTCAGGAGTGGACAATCCGGCCCTACAGCCTAGAACTTTACATAGACGACAGGAGTACGAAGGCAGTGTACAAATCTGTCATTTCTGAAAGGCCTTACTCAAACAAAGGCTTCCAAAATGACCCTCAGGTTTTCCTTAACAATAACAACATTCAATTCCATAGAAAAAGAATAATCGGGAGATCAAATTTTAGATGAATAAATGAAAGGGCCTGAAATGAACCATTTTACATTCAAGTAAGGTACTCAAGATGTGGAAAAAAAAGGAAATGCAACGAAGCAAGTAATTTCACGGAAACAAAGGGATAATTGTTTTACTCGTTTAACAACTGCATATAAATGTTTATAGGTCATAAGATAACAATGAATTTTATGTTTTATGAATATAAGATGTTTTTTGAAAACGTATTTATGGAAGTTTGTATTAGAAATCATAGACTAAAATTAATTTCCATATTTAATCAAACTAAAATTTTCCTAAAATCATACGTCCATAAATGTTATTCTTTCAAAAGATGATGCAAAGATAGAATCCATTCAAAAGCTTTTGAAAACAAAGCAAAACATTAGCTTTTAACTTTACTTATTCAATTAACCTTTGACTTTGATGAATATTATGTAGTTCTTTAACATATTTTAGAATTTCAAGAGTGCTAATTTGCGTATGAAAGAAAATGAGAGGGCCGATTATGAGTGAATCATAACCTCGATAGTAAATTGTCTTTCATAAGACTTNGGCGCAGCAGCTCCTGTAGCAGCAGCAGCATAGCAGCAGCAGCAACAGTACCACCACCACCAGCAGCAGCAGCAGCAGCAGCAGAAGAAGAAGCAGCAGCAGCAGCAGCCGCCGCCGCAGCAGCAGCGGCCGCCGCCGCCGCCGCCAGAGCAGCAGCAGCAGCTGCAGCAGCAGCAGCAGCAGCAGCAGCAAGTAGCACCAACACCCCCAGGAGCAGCAGTAGCAGAAGCAGCAACAGCAACAGAAGCAGCAAGAGCAGCAGCAGTAGCAGCAGCAATGGGGACGGCGGCAGCAGCAGCAGCAGTGGACAGGTTGTTCTCTGGCAGTAGACACGCTACCCTTTTATCGGCCAAAAGTCCGCAAGCATTGCCCTGACGCACCAGCAGACACGCCGGCGCAAGCGGCTTTGGCCCCGATGAAGGATCGCACACCCACAGCAGCTGATGCTGATGTTGCCACTGCCGTCGCCATTGTGTGGTGTTCTGTAAAGCTCGCACGCATTTGCGCCAGCCGCCGTGCAGCTGATTGCCTTGTCAGCAGTCAGCAGAAGGCGGTGTCGCCGAAAGCGTTGACACTCGCGTACTCGTTGTCACTCGCGCAATGTATCACGCGAGTAGTGCTGATCGGATGACTAAGAAGAATTCGAACACGTGGTCCTGCATACACCCCCACCGCGGCCACGCATGCGCAAGCATGAACTGGACAGGTGCTACAGTAGCACCAAAACGTCAGGACTGGACAATCCGGCCCTACAGCCTAGAACTTTACATAAACGACAGGAGTACGAAGGCAGTGTACAAATCTGTCATTTCTGAAAGGCCTTACTCAAACAAAGGCTTCCAAAATGACCCTCAGGTTTTCCTTAACAATAACAACATTCAATTCCATAGAAAAAGAATAATCGGGACATAAAATTTTAGATGAATAAATGAAAGGGCCTGAAATGAACCATTTTACATTCAAGTGAGGTACTCAAGATGTGGAAAAAAAAGGAAATGCAACGAAGCAAGTAATTTCACGGAAAAAAAGGGATAATTGTTTTACTCGTTTAACAACTGCATATAAATGTTTATAGGTCATAAGATAACAATGAATTTTATGTTTTATGAATGTAAGATGTTTTTTGAAAACGTATTTATGGAAGTTTATATTAGAAATCATAGACTAAAATTAATTTCCATATTTAATCAAACTAAAATTTTCCTAAAATCATACTTCCATAAATTTTATTCTTTCAAAAGATGATGCAAAGATAGAATCCATTCAAAAGCTTTTGAAAACAAAGCAAAACATTAGCTTTTAATTTTACTTATTCAATTAACCTTTGACTTTGATGAATATTATGTAGTTCTTTAACATATTTTAGAATTTCAAGAGTGCTAATTTGCGTATGAAAGAAAATGAGAGGGCCGATTATGAGTGAATCATAACCTCGATAGTAAATTGTCTTTCATAAGACTTATGCAACATCATTTTCCTAAATCTCATAATATTCTGCAAAAACCTTTATCCTATGAAATTTCTTCTCCTCTTATTTCTTTTCGTAACATGTCTACCCATTTGACAGTAACTTGTTGCTTAAATTCATGTAGTATGCAACAAGTAACATTTTTCAACTTAAAAGTGCATATCACAAAACCTAGTAAACGAAAAAAAACATTTCAAACGAACGAACAAATAAAAAATATTTGCAATATTAATGCTAATGGAGAAGTTTATTTTTTAAAAGGTAAGATTGATGTTCTATCCATGTTCAATGTCATTGTAATGATTTTAAGTGGTTCAAAATTGATCATTACTTATACAATGTTCAGTCTTACGTTCTTGTATCAATATGAGTGGTGAATTTGCTATGAAATAAAATTAAATTGCAGGCATGGTACACATTTCACTGAGGTTGAATCATCTACAAATATTTCTAAAAAATTATTTGAACTGAAATTAAAGTAAGATGAATAACACTTTCCATCTTCTAGTAAGAACTCAATTTTGAAACAAGGGTAAACAAAGAACGTTTCTTGTAACCATGTACATAAGGATACTCGATGATATAAAGACATGAAACGCCTATGATATGCCAATCAAGAAAATATTTTATAAAGCAAGGAAATTCTTATAAAAGAATAAAATAGTCTAAAAACATCAAGATAACAAGACCTCACATGAGTAGTTGGGTAGAAAAATAAATGTGCCTAACAGATCATTATAAGCCACGTAAGAAGAGATTCAGTGTGAGATCAAGTGCTTTAAAGTAATACAAATAATGATAACGTAAAAGAATATGGCAAGATGAACATATGAGCATAGAAATGGCATTGCCATGCTCACCCCATACCAAGCCATGTCATGCCAGGTACGGGCTTGGTGTGGTGAGGTTGTGGCTTGGTGTGGGGTGGGGGCTTTCTCATTAGATCACACGATGTGGTGAGCATGATGATGCGTTGACCATGACATGGCATGGCATGGCCAGATGTGGGATGGAAAATCCCCCAACCCACACCAAGCCATGACATGCCGTTGCATTGTTATGCTCACCACATGGTGTGATACCGTGGTATGTCACATTGTGTTGCACAGTGACACAACAACACGTCGTGTCACCGTTGCGTCCATGACCCTCTACAACATGCCACATAAAGTCTAACGCAAACCTCACCATGCTAGGCTACGGAGTGCCATGTCACACGGTATTGAGCAAGGACACACCAAGCAATGCAATGACACACCAAACAATGCAACACCCGAGTAAGCTATGCAATAGAGCATAACATAGCCAAAAGGGGCACCATTTCGTAGAATTCTATGCCACATCACACCACCACAACACAATTCCACTCTATACCAAAGCATTCCACTCCACTATATCACATTCCACTCCACACCACAACATTGCACTCCACACGACAACATTCCGGTAAAGAACACATCCCACTCCACACCACAACATTCCACTTTAGGCCACAGCACGGTATCCCACTCCACACCAAAGCACATAATGCGACACAAAGGCATGCCTTTAAACTTTCTGTAACAGCAAGCATATTTGACACTCCCCAAATGTTTTGCACACATCGGAGAGAGATAAGGCATTTAATTATGCATGGTGCGCTTTAATGATTACAACCTGCATGCATGAGAAATCCATCTACGCGCTCCTCACTAACCACCGCGAACAAAAACCGTAACCCACTCCCCCCTTACAACCCCTCCCTCGTGGTTGTGGTGGTGGGTAACATGTGACCTTTAAGTCTTGCGCATGTACCGACACCATGAAGGCACTACATGAACAGCCAACCAGCAACTACAAACCATCAACCACACATCCTTTTGGATGGAAATGCAAAGGATAATTCCCGCATTTTGATGTGCTCACAAAAGACAAAAGCTCGACTACAAGCATCTAGAGCAATAGTGTATGTAGGGGTTCGAACACCTCTTAACGCATTTTGAGCCGTAACAAAAAATTATGATTCAAAGAACAAAAGAAAAGGACCCACACATTGGTAAACAAAAGAAAGTAGAACAACCCAAGAAGAGGGACATGCCATGCCAACCATCTTTCATGAGACGTTTGGCCCAGGCAGTACAGGTGAGTTGTCGAGGACCCTATAGAGAATGACTGGCGGCGCATGAGCATTAGGGTGGTTGCACCTGCTGCAATAACGGATAGCCAATGAAAAAGCAGCTCCATAGCACTAGCAGCATTAGCATCAACTAGCATACTACCTCTTGGAGTTATGCTGTAATAGCCACGGCAGCATATGAGCAATACGAGAATAGTTACAAGACTAATGAGAAACTCAAGCCACTACAGTAGTAACATTAGCAATAGCAACCGCTAAAGTAACAACATCAGCTAAAGAAACTATACGAGCAACTAAAGGAGCCGTAATAGCAGCCACAACTAATGCGGTAGCCGTTGTAGCAACAAAAGCAACGGCCACTGCCGGCGTTGCAGCACTAAAGGTAGTGGCAAGTAGCACCAACACTAACAAGAGGTGTAGTGATACTAGTAACTGAAGAAACATGAGCAACAGTAGTAACAATAGCAGCCGTAGTAGCAACAGTAGTGGTGGCGCTGTCAGCACCAACAGTAATAAACAGGTTGTTCTCACGCAATAGGCATGCTATCCTATCTTGGTCCAAAGTCACACGCTTAGTTGGCACACATTCTCCCGACACACCATCAAACATGCTGACACAAGCGGTTTTGGTCGTGTCGGAGGATTGCACAGCCACAGAAGTTGATGCTGTTGTTGCCACTAGCGTGGCCATTTTTTGGCGATCTACTAAGCTCTCTTGTATTTGCGTAAGCTATCATGTGGGCAATGGACAAGTGAGTAGTGGGTAGGACCCCAAGTAAAGCAAGCACACAAATATTTTACCCAGGCAAACTAAGCATGTAAATCTAAACCCCCATGAGTGTGAGCACACAAGCGTAGATGACTCCTAAGGTAGCACACAAAAACCAGACTTCTCCAAGAATAGTCCACGTGCTAAAAAAACACACAAAAATAGAGCAATACCCTCTACTAATCCATGTCAGCCACCAAATTTCACACACAAATTATTGATTTGTACATTTTAGTTTCATGTTATTCTCACCGTACCCTCACCCTTTCCTAGACCCTCACACTTGCCTTCACCATCGCGTACCCCTTCCTCCATTATGTTGGTTTTTATCACGCCTCCATTTTGAAAAATTGTTAGTATTCTAAGTCTTCTCGAGACTTCTCTCATCTCCAATATAACTTGTAGGAATTGGTGTGCTAGTATCACGTCAACGGTTCTAAAAAATCATAGAAAAATGCAAAATGAATATCTATTGACCATGAAGGTGGAAATTGGAGTTGCTTAGCCAAGAGTATGGGAATATGTTCTTTTGTTACTTGGCACGGGGTCCATTTTTGCAAAGATCACACTTTTGTGTGCTACCATTCTTAGGAGTCCACATTTTCATGCTTGTGTTCGCAAAGGTATAGCTTAGAGTGCTCAAATCACCTAGCGTATCGATTTGTGTATTTGCTTCTATTGGGATCTATGCTTTTGTGAGCCTATTGAAATAAGTATAGATTCACACAATTCTCATGACTGGCATACAAAGGTAATTATGAAAACCAGGCTTTCTATGGAAACTTTTACAAATCTGCTTGTGAACAAAGGTGTTCCAATGACCCATAAAAGCTCTTGCAGAATCATCAGCACTAATGAAATTCTTAAATGTTTATCATGACATTTGAAAAATAATTTGTTTTGAATATGGAATATCTAATGTTTAAGGAGTGTGATCAAAATCAATAAAAAACCTAGAAACGTATCAGTTTCATCCATTTATGTGTTATTTTATGCATAAGCATAACACAATTTCCAAATATCTACACTTTCTTAGTTTAAGATTGAGCTCAAAATACATAACAAGTTGAAATCAACCACCAAGCTCATTGTTCTAGTGAAAATTATTGAGGTGTAAGAGGAAATTTCCTTTGTGATTGAGGATTCATAAGCATTAGTGTTGTTATACAAGGTTTTAGATGCCTTTATAAACTTTGCCTGATTTGCATGTTCATTCATGATCATGCTTAAAAAAAATGTGTAGTGGAAGATTCTTGTTTGTTTCTTATGTTTTGAAATGCTTTTGTTTCATCTTATCTTTGAATGAATTTTATGGTTTTTCCAAAACGATGTCTTTTCTCTCATCACACCTTGTCCCTCTCATTTTTTCTGTCCATGTCTCGTTCTTCCACTTCATTTGTTTCTATTCATATATCATATTGTTTTCTTGTGTGGTATTTCCCCTCAACAAAAGTTTAAGGTTCAATGGAGATTCTTAGGCCTCTTGTTTTCATCACATAAATGTAAAACGAGTTGAGGCTGATTAGCACTGAATTTTTCTTCCATTTTTAATGTAGTGACATGGGTATCCTAAGGCTATAAAGTTTTGTAAAAAAACTAAAAAGAACAATTGTTGTAAAATCTAGCAAAACATCTTCCTTCTCATCAACATTAAAAGCTCATAACTTTGATGTCGGAGGGATTTCACATTACGATTGGTAGAGGATGCTTAGAATAGAAAATGTTCCCTACGATGGCTAATTTATTTCAAAACATAAGCTGGCACCATTTCACATTATGCGATTTTATGAGAAGAATTTGACCATTTCATAAAGCTAGTCTAGATTGAATGTCTTTTCATCGTTGTATGGTTTCCCATTGGATTTGGGTAAAAGAACTCGTACCATTGTATCCCTTAGTACATGATAGCTTTTAGACTTGTTGTGACTTTGCTCACACATGTGGTAGTACAATGTAAGTTTTCACCAATCCCTCAAAGTCATCCTCATTTCAAGGTGTTCTTGTGATTTGATGAATGATGAACCTCGAAATTCTTTCATGTTGTGTAAAATATCCGCCAACACCACTTGAATGAAGAGTTTCTCAATTGCATCTTATATAGGGTTTCTTCCACTGGTGATAGTCATTGAAAAGTGGGGAAGCAGAGCTGGTACTAAGTAAAATTTAGTCTCACATCAACTTGTGCAGAAGAATCAATGGTTTTTGAGGATTACTTCTAGTGTTAGCCGCCCAATGAAAACACATCACCACGAAGTAGGATGGAGCCACCCTCATCAACAAGCTTCCCAATAGCTTATGCCAAAACATAGTATAATCATAGAGGTAAAGGAAGTTTCCTATGTAAAGGAGCTTCATACATAGAAAGCCAAGAGACTTGTGTGACCGCCACAAGTAAGAAAGCGTCTCTTCAAAGGTGGTCCACTTGTGAAGACCACATGTATGTAAGGCAAGGGCACTGTCACATCTTAATAATGACCATATGAGACACATGAACATGATTTTTTCACACCTTTAGATTTTGAATACTCATTTATCACCATCGCCTTGGCTATGAGAGTACCCACTAGATCACCCAAGTCAAGACTCTACAGGAATTTTCTTTAAAGACCATGTTAGGATGACAAATCAATGCCAGCTTAGATGGAGGAAGACTAAGTACTTGGAGGCCAGACTAATCTAAAGTTGGTTGCTATGATAAGAACCCTACATTATTTGCCTAGACAGCAAAGGTGTAGATTGTCCCTTGTGGAATGGCGGACAACTGTCATCCTATACATAATGTTGCTTATGCAAACCGATACTCGTCATTTTTACTGTGTACTATCAATCAAGAGATTCATTTATCACATGTGTTTCTTTTGTTTTCACAAGCCATAACTTCAAGATAGTACATGGTTTCTTACACCGCACTTAGATATTTGTGCAAGCATCTATGAACCTCGACCTTGCTACCACAAATATGCCCTTTCTTTGTACAAAATCTAACAACATGGACTCATCGTTACCCCGTATGGGATGAGAAGGTTAGCTTCAGGGTGGAGAAAGACTGCGTTATAGAGAATGTAGGTGGGATGACCTTCGATTGGGGAAGTGATCACATTTGGGTGTGTTTAGAAGGTGCCTCTGTGCACAAAGTGTGAGATTAGGAGTTGTTGGTTGACGTTGTTTGTTTGACCGTTACTGGATTGTGAAATTCATGTGCTAACACTCGTTTCTAACTATTTTGACTCAATTTTTTTAGATTTTTCACTAATTCATCGACAAGAGTCTAACAATAGTTAGACACTGATGGCATGCCCCATGTATTGTATGGCAGACACCTTTTTGAATTGAAATCCATGGGAGTGCCATAACTACGTCCGTCGAATTGGGAGTTGGGTTGCAAACATGATGTCACCGATTGGATTCTTGCATGCACATCTCCATTGCGACACATGAAACATCATTGGAAATCCCAACAATACTTCAAAACGGTGCAAAAAATACTGACAAGCATGCAACGATTGATGCGCGATAATTGGACATTCTTTAGCGATTGTTGGGTTGAACTTGCCATCCACTTTTGTCCACGATGAACGACCTTGCATTCGTATGATGTTTGCACATTGAATCCAAATCTGATCACCGAGGTAGAATGGAGGAAGTCAAAGCCACTTGCCCCAAAAATGCATCATCCTTTCATCCATTCCAATCGTGCATACTGCCACTCTTTCTCGAAAATGAAGCCAAAAATTTAGACAATCGATGATTCAATAATGGAATAAAATAATTGCGCAAAGTTAAGTTAGTAGCACCTTCCATTTTTTTGCGAATGGGTCGTTGAAGAAAAATTCTTATGACTCTTAGTCTCACCAAAAGAGTATTGTGAGGGCGCTCATTTCGGCGACGATTAGGTGGGAGGAGAGAGACAATCACCACTCTTGACGATTGGAGAAAAACATCTTGTGTAAGAATCTAATTTGGGATGGAGAGTATCCAAGGACATCTAGTTCCATGTTCGTGCATTTGTGATATGCGGAGGTGGCTGTGGGCGTAGAGGTATGCTGGATTCGAAGCTTATAATGTAGAAGGAAGGCTTCTGTTGAGTGGTTGCTAAAAGGGGCATTCGATGGGTTGCGTAGCCATTTGTAGAGTGCAAGAGGTTTTTTCTAATGATTTTTCATGGGAAATGAGGGGGGGGGAGGATTTTTTACCTTGGTTTGAAAGAAGGTTTAGGTGTATTCTTTCCTATTTTCAGACACGTGTAGAGAGATAACTGTGGGGATGTGAGATAGGGTGAAAAGATGCCCTTTGTAAGGGAAGGCTTGGGATGTGGTGGAGACTATTTTCCATGGAAAGAGGGGTGGGATGAGTAGGCGGTACACCCACTTGGCATGAAGTACATTAATTTTCCAAAAAAGGTGAGCTAGGTCGAGTTCTCACCTTTCACCTCAGTTGTGGCAACTATGAGGGGGATGAGCTTGAGGGAGATGGCATTGTTCCATTTTTGTGGGTGGTGAGATGAGAGAAAACATAAGAAGGTATCATGAAGCACTTGATTGATGTGAGGTGAAGGATGGGCAAATTCGATGTGAAATGGTTGTTTTGGTTATAGGTAATCGTTGATGTGTGATAGCTAGCTTTGATCGTTGGATAGATGCTATTCCATTTTTTCTCGTGCTGAAGAGTTTTCTGTATGGGGTATTGCTCGGAGGAGGATGTCGATTTGGTAACGCCTCCTTGAATTTTCATTTACGAGTTTCGCAACAGGCTCCCAGGGCGGTCGCGGGGCCGCCGCACTCGTCTCTCTTGGCAACTGGGCGGGGCCGTGGTAGCAGCAGCCGCCATAGCACCTGCGGGATCAGCGGCGAGGCCACCAACCGCACATCAACATGCCACCGCTGCCGCTGCTGCGGGTGCCAGCCGCGTCCTCCTCGTCCACGCCTTGCGAAGCGTTAACCATACCTTCATCATGCCAACGTTGGTGCTGCTGCGGGCGATAGCTTCCTCTTCTCTGTCTCCATCCGCCGGCATGCTCACGCTTCCACGCGCGCGCCCGCGCATTCTCCCCCACCTACACGATCGCGCACGTGCTTGCTCAGGCGCATGTCCGCGCCCGCGTCTCGGTCCATGCCAGCGCCCTGTCGTCAGCGCTTCTGCCGCGTGCCCCGGCAACTGCACCATCATCACTCGTAGCAACTGGCGTCTCGGAGAACAGTTGAGGCCTGAGAAGCAGCGACCAAATCAGATTGAACAGCAGCACCTGCATCGGTTGCAGCAGCGGCAGCAGCGGCGGCGGCTGCGGCGGCGGCTGCACCTTTCCGTTGATGCCGTCTGTTGCACCATGCTAAGTAAGCATGTTGCCAGCCGCCCCCTACTTCTGCTTCTAGAAGGCGTCAGAGCTCAGGGTTTAAGGTCTCAGCCGGTTCCTGCTGCCCGGGCCGCCTACGCTGCCCAGGGTCCCTCTCCTTCAACTTTTTCGTTCGCCGCCGCCACCGCCCCTTTGTACAAGGCCGCACTATCTGCTGCTGCTGCAGACAGCACCAACGGCGGCAGCAGGAGCAGCACCAGCATGGCTAGCACCATGGGCATGCCCAAGGCGCTCGCTGATAGGTCGTTGCAAAGTCAAGGCATGAAGGCAGAAGACGATGAGGTCTCTCCTCCTGTTCCTCCTCCTGCTAGCTATATCCCCTCCTCCCCCTCCTCCTCTCCAACTCGCTCCCTCGCACCATCTGAAAAGGAGAGGTCGGTGTCCCCACGATCTCGGCGATGGCGGCGCCAGCTGGACGCCCTGCGTCGTGGTGACGCTGCTGCTGCTTCTGCTGCTGTGTCTGCTTCCGTCAATGCCAGTATCACAGCGCCTAACGCTGCTACTGCTGCCGCCGCCGCAGCAGCTGCTGATGTCCTTGTCGCCTCTGCGCTGGATGCAGTGAAGGATTCAGAGATGTCGTGGCCTACTTCCCCCACAGCAGCTGGGCACGCAGCTGCTTCACCAACTAGGGAGGCCAGCAGCACCAGTGGCAGCAGAAGCAGCCGCAGCAGCAGTAGCAGCAGCAGCAGAAAAGCAGGCAGAGGCAGTCTGAAATGGCTGGGTCCGTTGGATAGCGTGGTTGCGATGGTCATGGAGGAGATAGTGGAGGTGGAGGAGGAAATGCAGCTTGCTTCTGCTGCTGCTGCTGCTGCTACTGCTGCAGCAGCAGGAGAAGCAGAAGCGGCAGATGCTGCAGCAGCAGCTGCTGCGGCAGAAGCAGAATGTGTAGGAGCTGCTGTTCCTACTGCTTCTGCTGATTCTGCCGCAAGAGAAGCTGATCTTCAATCGGGTGGAGAAACCCAAAGGTCTGCGTCCGCTTTACATCCAACAACAAGCAGTGACGTTGCTCGGCTTGATGCTGAGATGCAATGGGGAGCGGGAGTCGAAAGAGGAAATCGCAGGCGGACAGGCGCTGGTGAAGAAATGGACAACAGCGATGATGACGAGGACGACGACAGCAACGGCGACGAGCGGCATGGGGTGAGCTGTTGTCATGGCCTCTTGCATGATTGATGTGGTTGTCCGAAGCCCCATCCTCTGTCGTCCGTCGTTCCTTGTTCCTCCTTCCTCGTTCATCGTCCGCTGCCCGTCGCCCATTGTCTGTCGTCCGTTGCTCATTGTCTGTCGTCCGTTGCTCATAGTCTGTTGTCCGTCGCTCATTGTCTGTCGTCCGTCGCTCGTCGTCCGTCGTCCGTCGCTCATCGCCCGTCGTCCGTCGCTCATAGTCTGTTGTCCGTCGCTCATCGTCCGTCGTCCGTCGCTCATAGTCCGTCGTCCGTCGCTCATCGTCCGTCGTCCGTCGCTCATCGTCCGTCGTCCGTCGCTCATAGTCCGTCGTCCGTCGCTCATCGTCCGTCATCCGTCGCTCATCGTCCGTCGTCCGTCGCTCATCGTCCATCGTCCGTCGCTCATCGTCCATCGTCCGTCGCTCATCGTCCGTCGTCCGTCGCTCATAGTCCGTCGTCCGTCGCTCATCGTCCGTCGTCCGTCGCTCATCGTCCGTCGTCCGTCGCTCATAGTCCGTCGTCCGTCGCTCATCGTCCGTCATCCGTCGCTCATCGTCCGTCGTCCGTCGCTCATCGTCCATCGTCCGTCGCTCATCGTCCATCGTCCGTCGCTCATCGTCCGTCGTCCGTCGCTCATAGTCCGTCGTCCGTCGCTCATCGTCCGTCATCCGTCGCTCATCGTCCGTCGTCCGTCGCTCATCGTCCATCGTCCGTCGCTCATCGTCCATCGTCCGTCGCTCATCGCCCGTCGTCCGTCGCTCATAGTCTGTTGTCCGTCGCTCATCGTCCGTCGTCTGTCGCTCATCGCCCGTCGTCCGTCTTCCATCCTCCATTGCCCGTCCTCCATCCTTTGTTGTTCATGGCTCGTTGTCAATCGTCCATTGTCCATCGTCTGTCGTCATGAGCAGCGCTGTTTTTTCTGGGTTTATGGTCATCAAGGACATGAGCCACTGCACTTTCCCTCTCAAGCCCAAAAAAGTGAGTTTTCTGTGCGAGTGCTGGCGCTCACTATCGGGTCAACAAGCCGACCACTCGGACCAGTGAGCACAGCATCGTACGTGGACCAATGAGCACAGCATCGTTCGTGGGCCAATGAGCACAGCATCGTACGTGGACCAGTAAGCACAGCATCGTACGTGGACCAATGAGCACAGCATCGTTCGTGGACCAATGAGCACAGCATCGTTCGTGGGCCAGTGAGCACAGCATCGTACGTGGACCAGTGAGCACAGCATCGTACGTGGACCAGTGAGCACAGCATCGTACGTGGACCAATGAGCACAGCATCGTACGTGGACCAGTGAGCACAGCATCGTTCGTGGACCAGTGAGCACAGCATCGTACGTGGACCAGTGAGCCCAGCATCGCACGCAGGGCGCTGAGAGGTGTATTGTGTCCTTCCCATTACTCACGCTCTTTCGCTTCATGTCTGTCTGCATGCGAGCTGGCAGTTGAGGGGGAGGGAGATAGAGAGAGAGAGAGAGAGAGAGAGAGAGAGAGGGAGGGAGGGA
>SZWC01017033.1:17889-34888 GCA_023375785.1 Penium margaritaceum
ATACATATACATATACATATACATATACATGTACATATACATATACATATACATATACATAAACATATACATATACATATACATATACATATACATATGCATATACATATACATATACATATACATATACATATACATATACATGTTCATTTATAAAAACATAAGTATGCATGTTTTCTATTAGTTTTCATGTGTTTTATATGTTCAATTTGTTCTCATATTCTCTTACTTAATTCGCATAGTTGCAATGTTTTGTGACATTTATGTAATTGTTGCCCATCGATGGAGTTTTTTTTTGAAATGTTTTATTCATGGTGGTATGCACATAAGTTTGTTTGTTTGTGGGCGTCGACCGACATAGTTCACCCAAACCTGATCATGGATGTTCGGTGGCCAGTCGGGGCATGTTTTTTTGTGATTTATCGTCAAGGTATCATCCACGTATGTTCATTTTTGGGAGCTGTTTGAGATGTTCTTTCTGTGTTTACCAGGCTGGAGTGTTTTATGTTTGTTCGCATCGTGGACACGAACAGTAAGATAATGCGTCCCTACACAACCACAATCTTTTGAATTCCACGGTCCTGTTTGATTGTGAATCTGCAAAGTAGCGTGATGGACGTACGAGCATGGGCAGGTTTTGCTGTCCATGCTCGTATGTCCATTATGTTAGGAAAGGTAAAGGAAACTCTATATTCTAGCATGGTCAACTTTCCTTTGCTTTAAGAGATGCCCTATAAGCTAATAATTCATATATACAATGTCTAAAGCATCACATGTAAAAGTCGGCAACAACGATGCGAGCAATTCTGGAAGGCAGACACGGTGAAACTGGTGTCGAGAACTATGTACGGAAAGTTTGTATCGAAACTCATTTTCAGCAGAATGCGAGAAAAAAAGTTATCGTCAACTTGCCCCCACTTTTTAAAGTGAGGGGAAGACGTCGATAATGTTTCATACGTACTGGGCGTCCTAGCCAGAATTCCCGGGAGCACCAAAAGTGGGGGCGACCTGGCCATGAGTTTCCAAAATGGGGGCGACCCTGCATTTTTTCTCAGAATGGGGGCGTCTCAGACATGCCAGAGCGAGAATGGGGGCGACTTACAAAGTCGCCCAGAAAAAAGGTCTACGTCTGTTTTCTCATTGCCTGGTTAGCTAAGTACAAAGCTCTACGAAGCTCGGGGGGAGCTAGAACTTGGAGGGGTCTCCCATTCTTGTTCATTCTGCATTCCTAATCAGTCAGTTCAGTTTTCAGCTGCTTTCTGGCGCTAACACCGGTACGCGCGTTTCTGAGTAACAAACCTAGAGCTTCCAGACTTAGACTCTAGAGCAGCACACTGAGGAGGCAGCAGACTTAAGCAACGTGCATCTAAACCAGCACGCTGCTTCAAGAACGCTGTTGCCCCAACCTGCTGCCTAGCTTTTCCTTCTTTTTTTGCACTCGTTGTTCCACTCGTATCAGTGTTGCACGTGTATTGATATGCGTACCATCGGGTCATGGGGGAGTGTTGTGATTTGTGATGTACGGGATGATTTTTCAACCTGTACAGTTTCCTTTTACCACTCGGCCTTGTCCATACTCGTGGAGCTCCCTGATGCGGACCCTGGTGGTACCGGTGCGTCCTCTGGTAGTCGACTACCAGCTTTGAGCTGACTGACGACCATTCTAGAGTTCTGGACGCTGCCTGGGACCTCCTGAAGTTTTTCTGCAGCATGTAGGAGTTTATCGGTGGACTGGCCGTGGGCCCGATTTGTATGATCTTGCATTGTGTGTCCACCATTTGATGCCGGAAACATGCATGTGACCTATAGTAGCTTTTGACTTGTGATTCAACATCTCTAGGCTCAGACGGCGTAGCAAACTTACATGTCTGCACTGAGTTACGGCCCAAACAGTGGTTTGGGCTGGTTTCAGGACAGATCGTGTGCTGTCGTGTGTGACACCCGTCGTGCGCCACGGCACGTACTTGCCATGGACCTGTCGTTTGTCATTTCTGTGTGCAAATGCTATTGAAGCATTATGACACTTTGCCTTGTGTCTCCTAGCCAGGTCCTTGCCGTTGTGTGCATGCCTTGTGACTGTCTTTACTGTGTGACCTGGCACTGACGCCTAGTCAGCGGCTGTGTAGCTACGAAGCTTCGACACATCTTCTCACTCCCTACCTCCGCCCTCCCTCCCTACCCCCTCCCTCTCTCCCCCCTCCCTCCCTCCGGGCTCCCTCCCTACCCCCTCCCTCCATTCCCCCTCTCTCTCCCCCTCTCTCTCCCTCACTCTCTCACCCCCTCTCCTCTCTCTCTCTCTCTCTCTCTCTCTCTCTCTATCACCCCCCCTCCCTCCCTCCCTCCCTCCCTCCCTCCTGTTCAAGTTTGCTGGCCACTCACATCTCTATGCCCTCTTGCCTCCTCCTCCATGCACACACATGTGCAGATTGATTGACATGGCTTCACCTGGGAAGACGTCAAGTGAGCTTGCCATAGTTGGCGTCTCTAGCGACTTGACTCAAGTGCTTCATCCAGGAGTGCCTTTTGGCACATGCATGGTCATGACTTCATCCTTTGCTTCTCATGTGGGAGATGCTAGGGCTCGTACATTCTTATTGCCGTGCACTACATCATGTTTGCTTGCCTCGAGTGTCTTCCGTGGGAGCTACATTTCCCTGGTGCTGATCCTTAGGGGGCCACCATGCCGGGTTCGCCCGTGCATTGGTGAGTAGCTACTGCAAGGATTGATTCCAAGCAACCGGGCTCGACCCCCGGGTGGTTGTGTGCACTCACTTGAGCATCTTGCTCAAAGCGAGTGCACCCTCACCGGTTGTTATTTCTTGTTTGCTCACCACACACACTCTTGTCTTTGCTGTTACCCGAGTTTGAAAGGCAAGTGGTTCCTACATCCATGGCGTCCCATGTACGTCTTCGTGCCCTGTTGCTACTTCACACACACGTGCACTAGGAAGCTGCCTAGCAACTACTGGTATCAGAGCAGTGAGGTCCTGTCCCCACAGCTCTTCCATCCTGGTCATTTGGGAATCACTCACCGCCCGCTCGGTGCATCTCACGGGCTTGTGGCAGTCTTGCCCCGTCTCACAGCAAGCTTTCTCACAACTGTGTACCCTTCCCTGGTTCACATCTCCAGTACTTGTCACCAGCAGTACCACCTGGTGGTGTTGCTGTACTCGTTTGCAACCCTGCATGCACCTCTCTTCACACAACACTCAGAGCCCACATCATTCTGCTACACTCCACTAGTGGGCCAAGCCCTCCCGCTCTGGCGGTCTCCATTCACTCAGGTCCACCTCTTGTGGGCTGAGAGCTTCCCGCCACTCCTACACTCAAGCGGCACTCTTGCCACTGTGGCCCGCGGTCACTACAGACGGAGCACTTTGCCCCAGCTGCCTTCGCTATCTTGCAGTTCCCTGCTACCCCACGGCTGACCACGCCCGTACATCTCTTGTGCGTAGCACCAGGCGGCACGGAAAGATCTCGGCTGCCCCCAGAAGCCACAGCAGCAGCCATCATGGAATTTCCACCTCTCGACAGCCCTCCAGACGAGGAGCTTGATTCCCATTGTATGGCTGCCCGCTACGCTGACGACAGGTGGGTGGACCCTCGCCTCTTCAACCCTCCCACGCCGTATGACGACAACACACCCTTGTGGTTCCGCATGCTTGACAGTTCCTACTAGCGCAAGGAGCTGGCAGAACTGGACGCGAGGGTAGCAATTGGGCGGGAAGAAGCAATGAATTGGCAGGTGTATACGGCAGACGACCTGCCTCCATCGCCGCCCCGCTCATCAAATATGCAATCTCCTCGGGATCCGCAGTCATCCAACACTGCTTCTCTAGCCGGCCTCGCATCTCCTCCGTCTCCCACAGCAACTGCATCAACTGGGCTGCCGCCACCCACGGAGGTCCCTGGAGTGATCCTAGTCCTTCTAGTTCACACTAACTCCATCGGCCTGACAAGTGCCATTCTTGACGCAGCCGCAGGTACAGCAACCACTTTTGCAGCCACTGTCCGCGCGTGCAGGGCCCCCGCTCAAACAGCGATAGGACGTGTAGCTGAAGCTTACACGCACACCGCAGCCTCTCTTATGTTGCTTGTTGCAGGAGCTATTAGAATTGCTACCCAGGTGACTGCAACAGCTGCCTCTGTTGCCACTGCTGCATCATCTACCGCCGATTCAACTATAGCTGCCGTCAGTTCTATCCGTGCCTCCACTGCTGCCGCAATCCTGACTCCCACAGGTGCTCCGCGGGAGCTGACACCACACGTTACCACAGGAGTCATGGTTGCATCAGCATCAACAGCAATGGCCGGCGCCACCGTCACCGGTCTGCTCTGCCTCACCGTAGCAGTTGCAGGATGGGTTGCAGTCCTCTTCTCTTAAGCTACAGCAGTGGTGGCTCCTTTCTTTACACTACTGCCCCGTCCCCATTTTGTTGAGCACCCTCTGTACTGTTTTCACTGCACACTCACTTGTCACAATGCCAGGACCCGAATTGACCACACAGGCTCTTCAAGCCTCTCTTAGTGAGGCCAAAGTGGCTTGTCACAAAGCTAAGGATGACATGCAACGCAACAGAGAGGCACAACAAGAATCAGCCGCCACAGTGGCGAGCCTAGTTATAGAGCGCTTGCGGGCTGTCCCTGCCCTCGCCGCTGTTCGTCCTAACGATGACACTACATCTGCTAACTCGTCTGTGTCCTCTAGTGGGATTGTATCCAACTCCTCTCCTCCATCTCTCTCAGCAGCCACTCTAGCCCGGGTTCTCCTTCCTGGACAGCACAAGGACTTCAAGACTTCTCCACCACAGTTCACCTCCAAGCTCACCTTCACCTCATGGGAAACACGCTTCAGCGCTTCGGCCCAAGGGGAACTGCTACGGGAATTCTACTCCCCTCCAAAGGTGCCGTTTGTTCCACAGCCAGCAGAGGCGGCTCGGGCTGTTCACACCCTTATCAATGCCGGACCAGAGAGTTTGCTAAATGAAATTGGCACTTACAATGCAGATCCGACACGAGGCACAGTTGCCGACCATGTCGGCGCGTATGCCCTCATTTGTCGTTGTAAGACAGTCACTGGGCATGTAGCCCAGGTTGCTCTCACGGTACAGTTTAACACTCTGCATATGCAGGCCAATGAGACAGCAGAAAAGTACTAAGCGCGAGGTCTGCACTTGTTGCGCGACCTGGGCAAGGCTGTTCCTGGGCCTCTGTCTGCCTGCTTATGAACCGGGCGTGGTGTGCGAGCCTCAACCGGATGGTGTAGGCACTAACCGACGGCAACGGCGACCAAAGGGAGGCCGGTGCACACCTTCCCGGGGAAGGTGGAAGCGTAGGGTTGTCTTTGGGGAGCACGGGAACACGTGTGGCACAGTGGGAGTAAACTGTACTTGTTATTCAAGTGTCAACATACAAGACTACATGTACATGATGATACATCCTAGACAACCCGAGGTCTCCGAGCCCTGTGCGGCTCCGTACAGGCCTAGGATGACTTTTATTACCTTGGCATCATGTAGCTCATCTTCCTAGCTTTCCAACGCACCACGAATCGCATCATTCAGTGGAGGAACGGCCGAGATATGGCCGTTTCCGTGAACCACGACAATCTGCCGCTGGCAGCACCACTAGCGGCGGTGACGGCCGTCCGAAGCGCCCTTTCTGGTAATAACACACCGGGGTGCCATTCCAAAGCGCCCTTGGCCCTCAATGATCCTTGAATCTTTGACTATCTGAGCCCCAAGGCCCGCTTCGGCCTTGTTGGGTATTCCGAGGGTCGAGCCTTGGTCTTTGGGGGTGATTTCCCGTCACCATTTTCCCCTCGGCCGGTCCAACCTTTGGCCGGGCATATCTTCCTCAATTCTTGATGGATCGACCCCGTTCTTGGGTCGATCTTGCACGGTTTTTCCTGTAGCTTCCAAATCCACAGTCATCTTGTACATTCAAGGAAGCCACAACCCGTAATCAGTGCCATTGGCACTGTCCGGCTTACACTACCCCCCCCTTTAGGAGTGAGTCGTCCCGGTTCGCTCTTGATATTCCCGAAGGATGGCATTCACCCCGCCAACGTTGAAGTTGCGGGCAGGCTCCCATGAGTTGTGGGCTTCATCCTAGCCCGTCCATTTGACGAGGTACTCCCATCCATGGCCACGACAACGGTGGTCGAGGATGGCCTCCACTTCAAACTCTTGCTCGCCCTCGATGACCACCGGAGGGGAAGCTCTGAACTGCGGCCAGGAAAATGCTCGGCTGGATCATGGAAGAGCTTGAGCTTGGAGATTTAGAACACGTCGTGGATTGGCATGGAAGTCGGGAGAGCCAACCGTGCCTCCACGGGTGTCCGCATTTCGAGCACCTCGAACGGAACAAGCCACCGGGGTTTCAATTTGTCCAACCGGACCCCGCGAAGCTTGATGTGCGTACTGTTGAGAAGCACGTGATCACCGACCTTGAGCATTGCGTTGACGCGTAGGCGGTCTGCTTGCACTTTGTGTTGCAGTTGTGCCTTTGCCAATGCATTCCACGTCGCTGCCCAAATCTGCTTGAAGTCAGGTGCGGTAGACTCCACCGCGGGCAGGTTGCTTGCGACGTGCATACTGTGAGGGGTGTGGAGGGCACCGTCCCGGTCACCACCTCAAATGGCGCCATGCCGGTGGAGGCGGACGTGGTGGAGTTATACGCCAGTTTAGCGACCGGCAACCGCTGGTCCCATGCCGTCTTGTTTGGATCACCAACTGTACAGAGGAGCTGCTCCAGCGTCTGGTTCGTCCGCTCCGTTTGCCCGTGAGTTTGGGGGTGAAAACTAGTTGATAGTTGCACCTTGCTGCCGCACCGTTCCATGAGTTCTCGCAAGAACTTACTCGTGAAACGTGGGTCACGGTTTCTCACAATGGACCGTAACACGCCATGGAGACGCACCACGTGCTCGAGGAACAGCCGAGCCAAGCCGTGCCTTCCGCGCTCACCGTATCACGCGTCCCAATGAAGTGTAACATCTTGCTGAAGCGATCCACCACCACCAACACCACATTGTGGCCTGCCACTGTCGTGGGCAAACCCGCGATGAAATCCATGGAGATGTCTTGCCACGGCTGCTCGGGGATGGGCAAGGGTTGGAGGAGACCCGGGGTCTTTGTCCTCTGCGCCTTGTGGTGTTGACACACGTCACAACTCCAGCAGAATTCAGCCACCTCCAACGACATGGTGGGCCACCAAAAGAAGCGAGCCAGTGTCTTCAATGTCTTGTCGGCGGAGAAGTGACCGCTCGGGCCACTGTCATGGCACTCCTCCAAAATCAGCTGCCGACGCGCGGACACCGAGGGAACCACCACCTGCTGCGTGCCGCGCTGTTGCCAATACGGTGCCTCGAAGAAAAATCTGTGCGCCTCGTACTCCCCATGCGCCTCGTACTCCCCATGCGCCTCGTATCCCTCCGTGAAGAGCTTCACAAGAAAGGCATCCTCGTAGATGGTGAGAGACATAACCTGCATCATCAGGTCCGGTCGCCGCGAGAGGGCGTCGGCTGGGTTGATGCGACCCGGCCGGTACACGATCTCATAGTCGAAGTGCGACTCGAGGTACTCCACCCAACGCGCTTGCCGCCGGCTCAGGTTTGGCTGCGTCTTGAAGTAGTTCAACGCGTGGTGGTCGGTGTAGACCATGCATTTCCGCGCCCCGAGGTAGCAGTACCAGTTCTTGAAGGCTACGACCACGGCGAGCATCTCCTTGTCATGGGTGGCGTAGTTCAGCTTCGCCCCACGCAACCTGAGCGAGTAGTAGGCGACCGGCTGGGTCCCGTTGCCAAGTCCTGCAAAAGGATTCCACCAATGACCAGGTCCGATGCATCCGTCACCATTTCAAACTCACGGCCGTTGTCGGCCAAGTGCAAGGCCGGCGCGGAGGTCAGAGCCCGTTTGAGATTCTCAAAGGCTTCTTGTTC
This sequence comes from Penium margaritaceum, assembly GCA_023375785.1. Lineage (NCBI taxonomy): Eukaryota > Viridiplantae > Streptophyta > Zygnematophyceae > Desmidiales > Peniaceae > Penium > Penium margaritaceum. The sequence continues at coordinate 25,829 of SZWC01017033.1, forward strand.
GCTAACTCCCCAACTCCACTCGCGATCCTTGCGAGTGAGATGGGAGAGTGGCACTGACACTCCCACGTAGCCAAGGATGAACCTGCGTTAGTAGTTGCAAAAACCAAGGAACACTTGCACATCGTGCACAGTATGCAACTTCGGCCATTTTTGAACGGCCGACACCTTGCGCAGGTCCATGGCAATCTGTCCATTGCCAATTACGGAATTCAACTCTCCCCACCGCGAACTCGCACTTAGAGAGCTTTGCAAAAAACTTCTCCTTGCAAAAAATCTCGAGGACCCTCTTCACATGCTCCTCATGCTCCTCCGCCGTCTTGCTATACACCAAGATGTCGTCAGAGTAAACCACCACGAAGTCATCCAAGTACGGCCTGAAGATATTGTTCATTGCCGTCATGAAGGTGGCCGGCGCATTGGTCAACCCGAAAGGCATCACGAGGAACTCGTAGTGACCATAGCGGGTACGGAAGGCCGTCTTTTGCACATCATCTGCTGTGATGCGGATCTTGTGGTAGCCGGAACGGAGGTCAATCTTTGTGAAGAAGCGAGCCGCACGGAGGTTGTCGAATAGCTCCTCGGCTCGTGGAAGCGGGGACCGGTTCTTGATGGTCAGCTCATTCAACGCCCGAAAGTCCACGCACATGCGCATCTCCCCCGTCGTTTTCTACAAAAACAAGACAGGTGCAGCGTAAGGAGACGAGGAGGGGTAGATGAAGCCCTGCTTCGTCATCTCGGTCAGCTGCTTCTTGAGCTCCTGCAGTTGTGCGTCGCTCATGCGGTACGTTGCACGAACAGGCGGGCGCGCTCCAGGTTTGAGGTCGATGCGATGGTCCTCGTCCCGCTTTGGTGGCAGACCCGCCGGGAGGGTGTCAGGGAACACGTCCTCGAACTCCATACACACCTTTCGAAGCCCCTCGGGCACCGCGGCAAACTTGCCTTGGGCCCCCGGCTGCTCACGAGTCGCCCCATGCGCCACAGCAGGCGCCATGTCCTCTGGTTTGTCAAAATCGTCCTCCACGTCTCGCACGAACGCCAAAAAAATCTGCTCCTTTTTTCGAATCGCGCGCTTGAGCTGCACCAAGTTCAGCACCATAGGCACCGATTCCTCCTTGCAAGGCACCGACTGCTGCGGCGCTTCCTCCCTGCAAGTCTCCTCCTCCGCGGCCTCTTCCTCGGACCACGTAGGCAGGGGATACTCCTTGTCTTCGATATTGACTGAGACGGTGCGCGCCTCCCAATTGACGACGGGGTTGTACTTGTGGAGGAAGTCATGACCCAGGATCACATCGTAATCCTTCATCGGGCACACCCGGTATACGGTCGTTATGCGAAGCTTCCCCACACGAATGGAGAGGGGACATGCCAGGCACCCCACTTCAATCGTGTCGTCCACTTGGTTAGCAGTCCGCTTCTTTCCCGTGAGCACAAGGCCCTACTTCCGAGCACATTCCATGCTCACAAAACTGTGGTTCGTGCCACAATCCAGCAGACTCCCCACCTTCCCCTTGACTCCTTTCACTCGCGCCTCCAAGAGAAGTGCTGGCTGCTCAACCTCATACCCCGCGTCCCATGCCTCCAAGAGAAGTGCTGCCTCAGAAACCCCCTTATCTGCCGCAAGGCGTTCGGGTGGACGATCAACTGGCGGTTTGGGTTGAGAGGAGCCAGGAGTAATGCCATCTACTCCCGGCTCTCCTTGTTTCTCGACTCCTTTGTTGCTTTCTCTGCTTCCTTTGTGGCTTGCCTCCCCTTCCCTTGCCGCTTACCCTTGTCGTCGCCCTTCTTTGGACTCCGACAATCACGCGCAATGTGGCCAGGCTTGCCACAGTTGTAGCACTTGCGCTGTTGCAACGCGCCGATCTCCATGGACGTGTCATCACTCTCGGCCCGCTTGCCATAACCACCACCGAAGGAGTTGTGGCTGTTGGCATGAGCCTGTTGCACGCAAGAGTTGTACCGCTCTGCTACTGCGATCACCCTCGGCAGGTCGTCGTTGAGGTTGTGCATCACCGTCACAGCACGGGCGTCATTCTTGAGGCTGTTGCTGTAGAAGAAGCTCAGTTCAGGAGAGTCAAAGCAACGATTGGCGACGGTCTCATGAAAAATGCGGGTGTAGTCGGCGACGCCGCCAGTTTGGCAAATCCGACGTAGCTTGGCACGCGCGTTGTTCCTCACGTCACCCATGTTGAAGCGCTTGATGAACGACTCCGTGAACTCCTTCCACAAAGTCGGCCATTTGAGGATAGGGTCGCCACTGCTGCAGGTTGGTGCCAATGGGGTTGAGATTCCGGTCGCGGCCGCAATGCTGACGACCATATCGCTACTCCACTGGCGTGTGGATTGGACCGCATCACATCGGCCCACCAATCCAACGATGCCCCTCTCAACAGGGTCACGGTATAGGCGCGACGCGCCTCGTACCTTGAGGAATCCACGCCAATGGTGGTGAAGTACAGCTCTAGTCTGAGTATCCAAGTGTACGGAGCTGGCCCATCCTTCCTCGATGGGTCGAACGGCTCCGGCTTGGTCGGGCTCGGGACGCCCACCGCAAGTACGTTTGCGATGGCAACTGCCACTGGTGTTGTCACTGGACGCTTCGCGAGCTCTTGATTGAGGTATGCGTTTTGCTTCTCCAACAGGTCCATCTTGGCCTGCATGTCAGCGAGCAACTTCTGCAGGGCTGTGGCTGCTGTTACTTTGCCTTGCACGTCAAACGCCGTAGCCAACGAGGACGAGCTGGATGAAGTCATCTTATGCCCGGTGCAACTCCTTCCTCAACGGGTCCTCCGGTTACCGCCTTGTCACCGGAGTGCGTGGTTGGCCTTGGGTACAGATCCGCCAAGGAGACGAGATGCGTTCTGGTCTACGCTGACCAGGAGAAGTTGCCAAGTAGGAAATTGTGCCCCTAATCCAAGGGTGGCTCTGATACCAAGTGTGAACCGGGCGTGGTGTGCTAGCCTCAACCGCATGGTGTAGACACCAATCGGCGGCAACAACGACCAAAGGGAGGCAAGTGCACACCTTCCCGGGGTTGCGAAAGCGTAGGGTTGTCTTGGGGGAGCACGGGAACACGTGTGGCATAGTGGAAGTAAACTGTACTTGTGATTCAAGTGTCAACATACAAGACTATATGTACATGATGACACATCCTATGCGACCCGAGGTCTCTGAGCCGTACGGGACTCCGTACAGGTCTGAGATGAGCGTTGTTTTGTAAGCATCACGTAGCTTATCTTCCTAGCTTTCCAACGCACCAAGAATCGCATCATTCCGTGGAGGAACGGCCGAGATATGGCCGTTCCTATGAACCACGGTAATCTGCCGCTGGCAGCACCACTAGCGGCGGTGACGGCCGCCCGAAGCACCCTTTTTGGTAACAACACACCGGGGCGCCATTCTGAAACGCCCTTGGCCCTCAATGATCCTTGACTCGTTCACTATCCAGGCCCCAAGGCGCGCTTCGGCCTTGTTGGGTCTTCCGAGGGTCGAGCCTTGGTCTTTGGGGACGATTTCCCGTCACCTTTTCCCCCTAGGGCGGTCCAACCTTTGGCCGGTCGTATCTTCCTCAGTTCTTGATGGATCGACCCCGTTTTTGGGTCGATCTCGCACGGTTTTTCCTGTAGATTCCAAATCCACAGTCAGCTTGTAAATTCAAGGAAGCCACAACCCGTAATCAGTGCCATTGGCACTGTCCGGCTTACACTGCTTGTCTATTGCTGCAGGCCTAATGCCTGAGCTTTCTAATATCTACCTGCACGTCTCCCATGCAGAGCTCGAACGCCTTGCCTCTGCTCCACTCCCTACGAACACACCTCCGAGGATTGGACTGCTCTATGAGTTCACTGCCTCCTGTCTTACTGATTGGTGGAACAGCCTGGAGAACAAGCGCATGCACCGCTCTGCACTTGCGGCCGTTGCAACCTCTTCGCCCTCCTCTGGGGCCGCCGCCACTTCTCCTTCAGTCTCCTCCTCCCCTGCTGCAGCTCACTCCACTCAAGCATCTGGCCATGGTGGGGATGCTGGCTCTAACCGTGGGGGTGGCTGTGGTGGGGGCAAATGGCGTGGAGGTGGCTGTGGTGGCAAGTCCTCCTCCAGCTCCACCACCGTCACAAAGGTCACATGCTGGACCTGCGGCGCTACCGGCCACTCTTTGCCCAAGTGTCCTGCTCCCCGTGATGATGTCCGTCTGGCCTCCTCCATGCGTGCCCAGTGGGCATGCACCGGAGTCACCTCCTCCTCTGCTGCTGCGGCGGTGACGGTCACATCCTCTTCCTCCTCTTCTGCCTCAGCCCTCACCACCACATCTGCTCCACTTCAGTCGTCGCTGTCACCCACCAGTCCGTGGGGCTAGATCCCCCCACCGGCCGGTCCTCCCTACTACGGTAATCCCTCCGCCCATTACTCTGCACCCTCCTGGACGCGTGACGAAGGCCACCTGTCTGACCGCTCCTCTGATCGGTCCTCTCATCGCTCCTCTGATCGCTCCTCTGACCGCCGTGACGAGGAGCGTATTCTTGAGCGGCGCCTCGCTGAACTCCTCCACTTTTGTTCTCAGGGAGGTGAGAGTGTGAGTGACATGTGTCGTGTGTCAGCCTGTGAGGCTTACACCACCCTTTGAGGTGCTGCGCCTGGTGGCGTGCAAGGGGACCTACATGATGCTTGTGATTGGATTGAAGGATGGCAGTCTCACACGTTTCCCACTCGACTTGGTGCATCCCCCCCCTATCTCTCTCTCTCTCTCTCTCTCTCTCACACTCTCTCTGTGGCACTGTCGCTGTCTGTCTTGTACGTCCCACTACTCGTGCGAATCCTGGCCTCTAGATCATTGATTATGGGGCCATCTATCACATGACCTCGCGCCGCTCCTTGTTTGTTTTTCTTGGCGATGTCGACTGTGTTTGTTCTGTTCGCACTGGCTCCAGCCAACTCCTTCCCGTGCATGGAGTCGTTGTCGTTCGTTTTGTTGGTCCTGGAGGGACAGTCTATCTCCCTGATGTGCTGTGTGTTCCCGACCTTGAGGTCAGCCTGCTCTATGTAACCACCCTTGACGACCGGGGCATGGACTTCTCGTCCAGCCGCGGCCTTGCATCCATTTCCCTCCGCTCTTCTTACCATGTTGTTCTGCATGGAGTGCTCTGTGATCGCTTGTTTTGTGTGCCGCTTTCTCTTCCCTCGTCTTCCGCTGCCTCTGGTCTTGTTCATGTGACACCCTCACTGTCTCCTGCCCATGTTGATCTCCTGCATCGCCGACTTTGTCACATTCATACTACTGCCATTGAGCACCTTCTTTGCCTTCAACCTGCTAGGGGCTTGGACCCTGCCACCTTTGCAACGACCTGCTCCTCAACCTGTCTTGACTGTGCTAGTGGCAAGATGCATCGCTCTTTGTTTTCAACCTCTGAGTCCCGCTCCTGTCACCCTCTTGACCTTGTTCATGCCGATGTCATGGGTCCTCTGCCTGGTGGTCTCGGTCGCTACGTTCTCTGCTTGATTGATGATTTCTCTCGGTGCCATTAATTCTTTGCTCTCCGTCACAAAAGTGAGGTCACCGACGTCATTGAAACGTGGTTTCCTCAGGCTGATCGCTCTTGTCTTTGTCCCCTGCATGTGTTTCGCATTGACCGTGGAGGTGAGTTCGTCGGCCCTACCTCCCGCTACCTCAAGTCTTGTGGGGTTCGGCTTGAATTCATAGCCCCCTACACCCCTCAGCAAAACGTGGTTTCTGAATGTTGGAATCGCACCCTTGCTGATGGGGTGCGCTCCCTCCCCTATGCCTCCGGTCAATTCCCTCTGTTTGCCTTTGAGGCCATGTCCTACATGACGTGGGTCTGGAATGGCGTCCCTCACGGTCCCCTTCCCCATACTGTCACTCCCTTTGAACGCTGGACTGGTCAGCGCGCCGACCTTCGCCTTGCTCGTGTCTGGGGGTGTCAGTCTGGCTGCCCGCCGATCACCGGGATGGCAAACTTTCCCCCCGCGGCCGCCTCTGTATCTTCCTTGGTGTCTCTCCCTTCTCCAAGGCTTGGCGCTTCTCGGACCCCTTATGCGGTCTCGTCCTTGAGTCTCATGATGCTCTGTTCTTTGAACACCTGTTTGAACGTGATACTCCTCGCTTCGGCGGAACCCTCTCTCCGCCCCCTCGGGATGGGGATGGTCCTCTCCCATCTGGGATCTCTTCTCTCTCCTCTGTGTGTCCCTCGGTTCCCTCTGCCACCTCCTCGCCTTCTCTCCTGTCCAGCACTGAGCCATCCGAGTCTTCTACTCCCGTTGTGTCCCCCTCGTCCTCTACCTCTCCACCCTCTGGCTCATCTGTGCTTCCCATGGGGGAATCCCCCTTGGTCGCTGAGTCCGCTTCATTACCAGCGTCTCCAGACCGCCTTGAGCAGCCTGATCCATCTGCCTCGTCTCTGCCTTCTGTAGCTGCTGTGCACCCGGCCTCTTCCACTGCAACTCCCTCTCCTGTGCAGTCCTCCTCGATGCGGTCTGTTCCCCCTGTCTCACCCTACACACGTGGAGGTCGCCTGAGGGCCCTCCCCTCCCAGTCTCACCTTGTCGTCTCTGGTGACCCTGGTCTCCGTGCCCTTGGCCTCATGGCCTCTAGCCTGTCTGCTGCTGCCTTTGACGTCAATCCCGGCATTGCCCTTCGCTACTCCCTCGTTGAACAAGAGTTCCACTCAACTCTCTCGTCGTCTGTAGTTGGGTATGTTGCCTCCTGCTTCGAAGCTGCAGGCCTTGCTTCCCTTCCGCCCGAACCACTGACTGTGCAGGCAACACGTGCAGCCACTGACTCCTCTCTGTGGGAGCAAGCCATGAAGGCTGAACTTGATGTCCTGTCAGAGCATAGTGTATATGAGCTGGCGGACCTACCACTAGGCCGCAAGGCTGTCATGGCTAAGTGGGTACATCGTCGCAAGCTGAATCCAGATAACAATGTTGAGCGGGGCAAAGCACGTCTTACGGCAAAGGGATTGTCCCCGATCCCTGTAGTGGATTTTGACGAGACATTTGCACCGGTTGGTCGCTATACAACCGCCTGAATGTTGCTCAGCTTAGTCGCCCAGCATGACTGGGAACTAGAGCAGATGGACGTCAACAATGCCTTTTTGCATGGCACATTGGTTGAAGAGATCCACATGGTACATCCGCCCGGTTTCTCGGATGGAACAAACCGTGTGTGTCGGCTGCGCAAAGCCCTCTATGGGCTCAAGAAGTCCCCATGCTGCTAGAACCAAGAAATCACGGCAACTCTGGAAAAAGTGGAATTCAGAAGGATTCTAGTGGACCCTGCTCTATTCCTCAGCCCCCCTACGAAGCCGTTGGTTGCCATCCCGGTCTGTGTTGATGATCTGCTCATTGCATCTCCTGACCCTTCCGCCATCTCTGCTGCTAAGTCTCTTCTGCAAGCAGCCTACAAGATGAAAGATCTGGGTTCAGCCCTTGTCTTCTTGAGCATGGAGTCAGAGCGCAACCGCGCACGTCGAATTCTGCATGTGCACCACGCTGCATACGTCCGCAGCCTGGGGGAGCGCTTCAGTCCCTTTCTCACTGCCATTCCCACTGCTTCTACACCCATGACCCCTGCGAGCCAGTCACTACTGAAGTCCTTGGACCTCTCAGAGCTAGGGGAGAGAGTGGATGTGACTGACTATCTTCGAGTCATTGGCTCACTGATGTACCTTGCTGCCACCACACATGCTGATGTTGCCTTTGCTGTCAACTTTCTGTCTCGATTCTCTTAGTGCCCACGCAGGCGGCATCTTGAGGCTGCCTTGCGAGTCGTCCTCTATGCACTCTCCACACCACGTGCCGGCCTCTACTTTCATGCACAACCCTCTCTCTTGGTTGATGGCTTCACTGTCAGTAATTGGGCACATGACTCCAATGCACGTAGTCGAACAGGGTACATTTATGTGGTTGGTAGGACAGCAGTCTCTTGGAAAAGCGACAAACAAGGCTGCATTGCCTGCAGCATAGCTGAAGCTGAGTATGTTGCTCTTGGTGTAGGCGCGTGTGAGGCAATCTGTCTGTGTCGCCTGTTGCAACACTTGGGTGTTCCCATTCGTTGCATTACTGTGCGTTGTGACAATCAAAGCACAAAGGCCATTGCCGAGAACAGTCGCATGCATCACTCACGCACTAAGCACATCAATGTTGAGCACCACTTTGTTTGTGAGTGCATTACCGCCGGCATTGTCCAGGTTACTTGGGTGGACACACGCTCTCAGAGAGCATACTTCCTCACAAAAGCACTCAGTCGCAATGTGTTCAAAAGTGTTGTTCATGCTGTTGATCTCATCTGTCCCCATGACCCAGGTTGAGTGATTGTGTGTCTCGCATTTCTCTGTTCGTCTCTTCCTTTTGCAACTTCATGTGTGTGGGGTGTTTGCCTGCGGGTCATGGGGGAGTGTTGAAGTTCGTTGGTCACTCACGTCTCTATGCCCTCTTGTCTCCTCCATGCACACATGTACAGATTAATCGACATGGCCTCACTTGGGAAGGCGTCATGCGAGCTTACCATAGTTGGCGTCCCTGGCGACTTGACTCAAGTGCTTCATCCAAGAGTGTCTTCTGGCACATGCATGGTCATGACTTCATCCTCTATTTCTCATGTGGGAGATGCTAGGGCTCGTACATTCTTACTGCCGTGCCCTGCATCATGTTTGCTTGCCTTGAGTGTCTTCTAGTGGAGCTGCATTTCCCAGGTGCTGATCCTTAGGGGGCCACCATGCCGGGTTCGCCCGTGCATTGGTGAGTAGCCACTGCAAGGATTGCTTCCAAGCAGTCGGGCTCGACCCCCGGGTGGCGGTGTGTACTCACTTGAGCGTCTTGCTTGAAGCGAGTGCACGCTCACCGGTTGCTAACTCTCGTTCGCTCACCACACACACTCTTGTCTTCGTTGTTACCCGAGTTTGAAAGGCAAGTGGTTCCCACATCCATGGCGTCCCATGTGCGTCTTCGTGCCCTGTTGCTACTACACACACACGCGTGCACTAGGAAGTTGCCTAGCAACTACCCCCCCTCCCTCCCCCCCTCCCTCCCTCCCTCCCTCCCCTCCCTCCC
>SZWC01017033.1:47530-58715 GCA_023375785.1 Penium margaritaceum
TCACGGGAATGGTCATACTCCACCATGCTAACACATTGTGGATGGGGGCATCACCACTGGGAGGGGACGGCGCGCCTCTCTGCATTCTGCCACATGATGCGTTGGGCGCACTGCCCATGCTTCTGCATTGCTCGGAGGATCACCGGACCCAGACTTGGCACAACGACATTAGTGCAATGGCCTTACGTCAGCCAGATGACGTCATCACAAGGGCGAATTGCTTACCTCGGCATGCTGCCAGATGACATGCTTGGTGCATGGTCCATACTCCCGCACCACTCGCAGAATCACCGCCGCCGACCCAGCCTCCGCCGCCTCCCCCACATGGGCCTGCCGGGCGGCGCGCAGCAGGAAAGTGGCCAGCATTGGCTTCTGCCCCGACAGGATTCTTCAGATTTGGACGGCCGAACACTCGATCACCGCCTCTCAACTGAGGGCCCTGTCGTCGTCTGTGTTGCCAACCTATGACGTCGCACGGTGCTGCTGGTGCACCGCCAAGAGTGGGTATGGAAACGCCTTCGTGCCTTGCTATTTCACTCTCCAGATTCCCCTCCTAGCCTCCCTCCCTCGCGCAGTTTCTCGCTCCTCCCCCTCCTCGCTCCTAGTCTCCCTCCCTCTTAACACGCCGATGACCGAAATAGCTCCCACATCAACCGGGCCGGTCGCTCTTCGCTCTGTACAGCGGTTGCACGCCTGGGTGCGTGCCGCTGACGCCTGGGTTGTTCGCTCGCGCTCGATTGGCGGTGGCGGTGGCGGTTGCGGTGGCGGTGGTGGCGGACATTTAAAGGATTACACCAGGAGAGGACCTGTAAAGTAGCGAAAACTCCTGTAGACCATACACCTTTACAGTTACTCTGAAAAGTAACGTTGATGTGTGTCTTTCTTTCATACTCATCATAACTGAGGGTTAGTACAACACTGGTGATACAGGAGTGATTTTGGAGTGATATTCTGCCATGGAACAAGTAACTTAAGCCGAAAATTTAAAAAAAATGACGTCATTACCTGTGCTTTTGCGATGTTCTGCAAAACTTTCGTGTAGGTTACTTTAGACATACTAGACGCCATCCTTGGACTAGCACAATGGGTTTGCATATCTCCATCAATCGGGCAAAGAAATCAGTAACCTCCATTAAAAACAATTGACGGATGCCTCCCACTTCTTTTCAACAGGAAAGCACAAGGGATTAAAATGGGTAAAAAAACCCTCCCTTTTGTTATGTCAAACGGAGCGTAGATGGTCAACAAGTAGAAGTTGTAAGGCAAAACACGATTATAGACATGAAAAACTTGAGAAATTTATCATTAGCAGTAATTTTACATTAATTTAAATGTTTCAAAATGATCAAACATATATATACAAGTTTTGAGTTACGAATGAGGCATTGTCAAGGTCATTGGGTTGTTCGTTGAGCGATGCGTGTGGAGTCCTGCCGTGAGTGGTCAGATTCTAGAAGTTCTCCCAAAGAATTAGGGGACTGTGAGAATTGACGGTGAACATATAAATTAATATTTATAATTCAGAAGTCATCTCGATGCATTGAGAAGTCAACCAAAATGTCATGACACTTTTGTTGTAGGTTCTCAAAAGTGCTCGAAGTTGTCAAAACCTATGAAAACATTGGCCGGAGGGTGGGGGCGATTGGCCAAATTTCCCTAGAACATCGTAGTGAATATCAATGTCTCATGACACAGCGGGCCATTTTTGTAATGACAAGATTTCCCACTCCGAAAGATTGACTTGTGTACGTCTGGTATGTAACACATAAACCCCATGGTGGAGACGTCGCAGTGCTCATATAGTTGTGGCTCAATGACAGCGTTAGTAGTTGTCGATCAAGTGATCGACATCTCCAGGGTTGTCGTAGGGTTCCCAACTGTTATGCTTGGCGTCATAGTTGTGCCATTTTATGAGATATTATACCATATTGTCATATCGTTGGTGGCCAAGGATGTCCTCAATGGCGTACTCTATGTCCTCTTCCACTTGTAAAAGAGGCAAGGGATGGATGTCTCTACCGGGAAAGTTCTCTCCGGGGTCTCGGTAGTGCTTGAATCTACTACCATGGAACACTAGACCAACATGCATAGTGTCAGGGAGTTTGAATCCCTGACATTCCCTGACTGAAGTATTTTGGGCCAAAATTTTGATCTTCCCTCCAGAAGAAATGGCCAAAAATTCTCACTCCTTAAAGATGACCGTAAAATGTTTAATTTTAAACTTGAACTCCCAAAAAACGGCCATAAATGGATATTTTTGCCTATTTTGAGGTCACATTCAAGCTCTGGAGTAGTCTTTTACCTTAGGAACCACCCCCTTTTGACCCTAAAATGAAGTGAAAATCTTGAAAAGATTATGTAAATTTTCATATTTTAAGGTACCCTTGGAAAAAAATTTTGGCGCAAAATATTTTGGTCCAAATTTTGGGGGCTTCCATCAGTGGAAATTGCCAAATTTACAACCAAGGTAGTTTAGTCTGGCCCTTACTATCGTCCACATGTCATGCCTGTTGCTTCACCACTCCCCAACGGTCCCTCCCCCCCTTCCATGCCCCAACCCCTACAACCTCTAGCTCCCATCAAATGGGCTGACAAGCCCTACCTATTTGGCACATGACTGAATGAGGTGTCAAAGACTATGGTGATACAAGTGAGTAAGCGTGAAAAGATCCCGTCCCTATGTTGTTTGGTGCATGCACAAAACTCCCGACCTTGCTCCTCAGAGATGTCTCCCTCACCATGGCCATACAATCCCTCCCTGTGAGCATGCTCACATTATTCTAAATTTCCATGCGTTCATGTTTTCTAGCACCATCGGATGTTCCAACATTGATGTCAACATGACCAACTTGCAGTGCTTTCACTCACAACATGCTATAAATGCTAGTAACATGCTCAAAGGATTGCTACGACTAAATCAAACTCGGAAGGGTGATGGAATCAGAAGAGAAGTTAGAAGGAGTCACCATGCTGATGTCAATCCATTACTTGACACATTCGCAAGCTAATGCCACAGGGTCGGAGGATGACATGCCTCTCCACTATGCCAAGCGGCGTGCTTTGTGCATGGAGCATACTCAAGCCGTAAGCACATGACCATGAAGACATTTAGCATGGGGAGTGGGACTTGGGGTTCACCATTTTTCTTGGTACCTCTAGAGTAGGTCATATAAATCCATCCCCTCCTTTACTCCATCATGGGTGGGATGTGCGACACAAAGGGAATAATACCACCAGTTGAGTGGTGGTGACCTTTAAAAGAACAAAGGCATAGATCAGACCCTAGGGTCATCACCGTGCACTTTAGGGGAAACACTCTCTGACAGACCTAGGGTTATCTTGTTACTTCAGGTAAAAACCTACTTAGGAGGCCAATTGATCGCAATCAATTGAATGTCTTGCAAGCCCGTCATTTGGCTATACTACGTTGAATGAGTAGAATTGGGAGCTCTCAAGAGACAACCCATTGTTGTGGAAAAGGTGACTATGCTCGTCATTCAGTAAACTGTATAGGAGGCGAGTAGAGGAGTTGAAGGTGCTAGTGGAATGAAGGACGTTGGTGAGGGAGGAGAAGTTGCTCCACACCCAATAGCTGCAGCGATGTCCGATAGAATTTGGGATATCCAAGAAGTGGATACGGTGGGTATTAGGTGTAGTCATGTGAAGGGGATGGAGTGCACCACAAGCGACAATGCTGGGGGGAGGAGAGGCTACTCAATCCGATCACTTGTAGAGACTGGGGATTCACCATGCCTAAAGTGGCGGATTTGCCATACGTCAACATAGCCAGACATGCCTCAGCGTGTTGGCACACTCAAAGGATCATGACTAAGCAGCCCACCTTCACTTTGCTCACATCTGCATTAGGACTAGTCAAGTAGAACCCGCTTACTAGGGCATGACAACACTATGACGTCACAGGACTAGTAACACTCTAGCGTGCTGACACATATATGACCAATCACCTCACCCTTGAAACTTTGAAACAAGAAGTGTATTAGGAAGTGAACATATCAGTGAACATGACCTTTCAACAAAACTAGTACGTAGTACATACAATCCAAAATAACTAACACCTTAGATAATGAATGTATTACTATGCTTTAGGTACATGAATTCATGTTGATAACTTTTTAGAAACCTTTTCACATAGGAATACACTCTTTCATACACCAATTAGTGATTATATGAATCTAGGGTGATTAACCATAATTGTGCTAACATCGTTGATGGAAGCGTCACCACTGAGAGGGACGCTACGCCTCCCTGTATTTTGTCACACGATGTGTTTGACACACTGTCCACACTCTGGATACTCCTCTTTGTCTCCCTCCCTCGTGTAGTCCCTCCACCCTCCCCATAAAGCCACGTCGATGACAAAAACAAATCATGCCTTAACCAGGCCGATTGTTCCTTCATGTCTATCCGGCAGTTGCACGCCTAAGTGCGTGCCTTTGACACTTACGTGCGTTACTTTTGCTCAACTAGCGGTGGCCGTGGTGGGCACATACGTACTGTATGGAATTACAATGCGAGAGAACCTATATAACAGCAAACTTTCTAGGGTAAAGAGACACTTGACTTTAGAAAAAAATCACGTTCTATACCTATTCCTTTTTGTATGATGTCGTCATTGTTCTATTGTCAATGCTCATAGCATGTTTTCTTTTCATCTTCTTTTGTGCTGACTCCCAGAGAGTTGTAACAAAGATGTTTTTTTATTGTGCTCATGGGCCCAGCTACAATGTTCCACTACATGCTATGGAGCAATTGGTGAGCAGGTACATTTGAACTTGCGACTCTTCTATGAGGAGCCGCGTCCCCCCATCGTTATCGATGGCCTACCATTTCAAGGAAAATGGCGCATTTGATTATTTTGCATAACAAAGATGCATGGTTACATGTACCTTGGCGTGCTGCCGCACTGAATGGATCACGGCTAAGTGGCCCACCTTCATGTTGCTCACATCAGCATAAGGACTAGTCAATTGATGCCCTGCTAGGTTGGTTTCACGTTGGCTGGAGTGTTACGAGTCCTTTGACATCACAAGACCGGTAATACTCCATCGTGTGGACATCGTGGATGGAAGCGTCACCACTGAGAGGGACGCTACCCTTCTTTACATTCTGTCACACAATGTGTTGGACGCAATGTCCACACTCTTGATTTGCTTCAAGGATCACCGGCACTACCGTTGCCTCAACAAGATGGCATTCGAAGAATGGCCTTACGCTAGGAATACGACGTCATCACGAGGGCAAATTGCGTACCTCGACATGCTGCCAGATGACAAGCTTGGTGCATGATCCATACTCTCGCATCACTTGCAGAATCACCGCCGTCGACCTAGCCTCCGCAGCCTCCCCCACATGGTCCTGTCAGGTGGCATGCAACAAGAACGTGGCTAGCATTGGCTTTTTCTTTCTTCATATTTGGACGACCGACCTATCAATCACCCCTCCCAATTATGGGCTGTATGAGCATCGTGGTGCCAACGTCTGATGTCTCACGGGGCTGTAAGTGCACCCCCGAGAGTGATTAGGGGAAATTCCTTTGTGCCTTACTCTTTCACCATCTGGATACTCCTCCTTGTCTTCCTCCCTTGTGTAGTCCCTCCACCCTCCCCATAGGGCCAGGCCGATGATAGAAGCAGCTCCTACCTCAACCCGACCGATTGTTCCTTGACGCTTGTCTGACGGTTGCACGCCTGAGTGCGCCTAGGGTGTGTTGCTCGTACTTGACTGGCAGTGGTGGTAGTGGGCACATGCGTACTTTATGGGATTACTCTACGGGAGAACCTATCTTATAGCAGAATTTCTAGGGTAAGGAGACACTGGACTGTAGACCAAAGCCGCGTTCCATAGCTTTTTCTTTTCGAATAGTGTCGTCATTTTCTATAAGTAATGCTCAAAACACCATTTTTTTCATATGCTTTCATGCTGACTCTCACAGTGTTGTGACAGAGATGTATTTTCTTATGCTAATCGGCCCAACGACAATGTTACACTACATGCTATGGAGTGGTTGGTGAACAGGTAGATTTGAACTATGGCCTATTGTATGAGGAGCTGCGTCTCCTCAACGTTATGGATGGCCTATCGTTTGAAGGAAAACGGTGCATTCGAACATTGTGCATAGCAAAGATGCATTCTTTTTAGCTCCTCATTTTTCAAACAACAAGAACACAATTTTTTAACACGACATCGCTTGTTACACATAAAAAATCCCACCATGGATTATGCTTAACTTCACAATGTTGTTTGCACAACACGTTCAATGTGCACTTTGCCTCCATGGGCGACTTTGAAAGGGAATCCTAGAGATTTTTTGTAATCCTTTATGGAAGTTTCATGAGACAAACTTGCTAATCCTCTACATGATGGCACATTTTTGGCATCCCCTTGGATGAGTAAAGTTGAGAGTGGTCACCCACCACGGATTTCAAAACTACATGCATGCCATTAGAAATATGGTATGTCATTTTGACATTCATCCACAAACGCACCTCTATCCATGACACCATACTTCATATCAAGGAAATACTTATGATATGAATTTTATGTGTTATGTGTGTAAAGGTTATGCATGAAATTTGCAAGGATTTTAAAAGAGGGCAAGGAAAATTTTCGTCTAACTAGGAGAGGTTGTGGGCGAGGTGATTCTTTATAGCGCCACACATTATTGAACAACTT
Organism: Penium margaritaceum; assembly: GCA_023375785.1. NCBI lineage: Eukaryota > Viridiplantae > Streptophyta > Zygnematophyceae > Desmidiales > Peniaceae > Penium > Penium margaritaceum. The sequence goes on from SZWC01017033.1 coordinate 54,224, forward strand.
CTTCATGGTGATCCCTCGCCATCTGCATGGCAAGCAAGTCAAGTTTACATGCCTCGGTCTAAAGATTGTTTCAATGTTATAGAGAAAGCACACATTCTTATGATAATTCTTTCAACACACCGTGGTGCATTTTTCAACCAACATTAACAACTCGGTATGAATGTGCCTTCTTCTTATAACCAAGCTTGTGTTTCAAAAATTTTCACACCAATTATGAAAGGAGTGTGCATGATTATTATATGTGAATTAGGAGTGCATTGTGGATGACCCATACACATTTCTTGCTTATGCATGTGGCATTTTTCAAAGGTTTGAAGCGACTCACACCATACTGTGAGAGAAGATATGACTTCAATTTGTTTGGTTTTACACCACCACTTCACACCAAAGAGTTCCTCAACCAATACCATCCAAGTGCACGATCCATCGCCCAAATGTCCTTTGAAAATTCCAAGGCATCTTTCAAATATTGCATGGACTACCAAAACAAAAAATATGATTCCAATCTAGTCTTGTTCTCACTAGCTAAAATATTTACAATATGATTCAAGAACTTGCTAATGTGGACTTGTACAAGATCATTCAAACTTCCATTTTACCTTTAGCATCTCCTAGTAGGTTTCCAAAATGTGGCTAACACCATGGTGATGTGCACATGCATGGTGTGCATGGTAGAATTATATGAAGAATTTGGGAACATTATTTGGAATGGCCAAACGTGGATGAACATCATTTCCAAAACCATACACGAGAATTTCATATTTTCAGAACATTATAAACTTTTTCAATCAAGCTCCTCATGAGCCTCAAGCCCCAATTTTTTGCTGCCAACCCCCTCTATGGAATCCATCATTGCCTATCCCTAATCCAACATCCAATATGATGTGTTGTTCATACCCACATTCCTCACATATACGGTCAAAATCCATGGGTCATACCCAAGAACATCACACACTATGTGGCATCATAATACTCCCTTTGTGATGTTTTACTCTTTACACAACTAGACATCACCCTTGAACTTGCTCATCATAAAAAAAAATTTCTCATCATCAAGCCCACTCGTAGCATGAAACACATTCATAGATAATTTACATGTAGACTTGGTCCCTTCATCTGGGAGGATGCATTCAGGAAAACAAGCACCCTGTGACATCTTCTCAACCTTCTTGATTTTCATTTGAACTTGACCAATACATTTTCCTTTCCCATCCTTGACCCCATTTTCTACCATGACTTTAGGAACTTGCATAAATACCTCCTCACTTACAATGATGGTTTTCCTACGGGCATTGTCGATTTACCACAAGTGGGTAGCGACATCAAACCATGGGATGACCTTCCCTCCAAGCTTCCCTATTTCCACATTACTTACCCTAGTTTCCCTCCACTTGATGGAGTGAACTCAAATCTACGTGTCATGGAGTTCTATGGTGAACCACTTAAATATGTAATCACGAAATAAATCTTTTTAGTAGTAAGGATGACATTTGAATGATTATGAACCTATTGATGAGTCAGGTTCGTGATGTCAAAAGCGAAATTCAATTGGTGAAGGATTCCATTGTAAAACTTCGTTTTCCATCTTATAAAGTTTGTACAATTAGGTGCATTTTTCAACGTAATCTACATCATGACATGGTTGTGGTGTAAATTCTTGAATAAGCTTCCAAGGACAATTTGAGAAGGGCCCGTTCAGGTATCCAAATGCTTGATAATGGTGGTCCAAGCAAGTTGCTCCATGGTGCTTACGAGGTAGCTGCTTTTGATGCTAACAGTAGGCGCGTCACAATAAAAGACGTGTATGGCAGTTATTCCACTAAAAAATTGCACATGATTAGCTTATCTCTGACATGTGAATTAATGTTAGTTATAATGCAATGTTTCAAATATGTTAAAGCTGGTGTGTGAAAACATTCCAATTACGTAATGTAGTCATCACTGACAAGAGGCATGTCTATAGACACTATACAGCTGGCTGTACAAGTTGTTAGAATGTTGTGAATATGGTGGTAACATCAAGGGATGTGTTCAATATGAGCTGTGATAAGGATGTGAGCTTGGATGCCTTCAAGAAAGCATTCATGACAATTGTTATTCCAGTAGTCCTCATGAGACGGGTGGAGATTTTTTTTGGAAAATCATGGCATTGGCTTTAGGAAATGAGTGATCCATGGCATAGAAGGATGAAAAAGCACAATTGGTGAACTTCTTTCTCTTCTATTTTGTAGCATGATGCGTGGATGCGTGGTGTGGCTCTTGCATAACTCATGTAAGGCTCATCGTAGGAGATACCACAACTGATGGCATTCAAGCATCGCATCATTGGATCATGAATAAAATTCATCGATAACTCATCAATGCGACATGATGATGCAGAAAAATCCCTCAAATGGATGATTTTCAATAAAAAAAATTACATGGTATATAGAGGATTCATGTACTTGATACCATGAGATCTTTACATAATTCTTATGGAAGCAAAGATAACCCTGTAGAATGTTTTATCAGTTTATCACTCATTCATCCACTTAAAAACTAGTTGATGAGAGTGATGCCATATCTTTGGAATATCCATGGATGGTCGTGCTATGGACTAGTAGCTTACATTAAGTGTTAGCCATTGTAGTTTGTTAGATCTTTCACTGATTTTCAATTTTAAACTAATTGCAATTTTTTTTAAAATTTATATAATCATTTCAATTGATGTCACTAGATCCCAATGTAAGAAAATAACATTCTTTTTTTCATTTCACAAGTGATCCATCATCACTCTTGGAAAATTGTGTATTCGTGTATCTGAAGCTATTTAGCATCCTCATAACTTGATGAAGAAGATGAAACTGACTATAGCATCTTGTTTGAACATTTGGAGTTGGAATGGAAGAAAAATTGAGTCTTTGCTATATTATTCAATTAAAAAATTGTGCTTCAAATGGGTGTGCTGATTTTACAATTGTTCAAGATGTCGTGTTACAAGTTAGCCTTCTCCATATGTTGAGGATGCCCTTCCAATGAACTCTTACAACTGTGCAAGTCTAGAAAACCTTATTCTGAGCATGAAAGATTCTTTAGTCACAGGATTGTGTGATGTGCCATTTCTGTAAGAATAAGTGAGAAGAGAAGCACTTGCTAACATATGGTCATAAGAATAAGGTAATGCTAGGCATTGACACTATGCCATGGTGCAAAAACATCCTTGAAAGAAATAACTGGCTAAGAACCATTAGCCACGAAGTACCAAGAGTTTTTTTGGAGTGTTTTACTCCAAATCTCGTTGGAGGAGGCAAGATGCTGGCATCAATCGTTTATGACGTCAAGGTTGGCAAAGCTGTAACCCATACGGAAGCTTGTGTGCGAATACAAACTTGACTTGCAAGAATTGGGAAATGGGGATTTGCCTCACTAATTTTACAAAACGAAAGATGTTGATGACAGATGCTTCAAAGCTGGAGTTTGGGTCTGACGGATACTGAAACGGTGGTCGACGCATAAAACCATGGTCGACGCATGAAACCATAAAGTCAGTTAGAGGATGGTAGTTCCTACAATGCATTTACGGTTCAATCAGGGATCCATTGCCAAAAGATCCAATTCAGAGTTGTCCAACCCAGGCCCTCGACGGAGCCATGCTCTGAGGGGACGCTCCACGAAGCGCAAGTCCCGAATCTTCCCTCATGGCTCTGACGTTTCATCCTTGAAGATTGACGTCAGCTTCCTAGGGGCAGCACTTCCCACCCTCCCCTCACCCCCGAACTAAGAGAATGAGCGAGCCCCTTCTCCCATCCGCGGCCTTCACCACCGACCGGTAGCTCACACCAAGCAGGCAAATAGGCATCGACGCACCAGATGCAGAATGGCAGCACGCGTCTGTGCTGGAAGTGGCAGAGTCTGCGGAGAATCTGCACCTGGTGGAGCAGGCCTTGAATCGCTGAAAGCGTCAGGGCCGTGTGTTGTGCGTCGCAGCAGTCGGCGGGAGGACTGGCCATGCGCGTGGACGCCGAATTCAACCCCGGACGCCTCACATCGGTGCCGGGAGCAGATGAGACGCTGGAGGCGTCGCTTCCCAGTTTCCACACGCCGCGTGGAGTGGTTGAAATGCTCAACACGTGGCGTTAGAGGGTTGAAAGGTTTGACAAGCCCAACGCTCTCTATCAGAAGTTGCCGGAATGGGGTTTGGCACATAATGCAACGTCGCCTGATGCTGCTGCTGCTGCTGTACCTCGCCTGCTGCGCCACCTGCTTCTTCCAGCCCAGCAAAGCCGACGCCAGTCCCTCAGAAGAGCCAACATCAGCAGCACCCTCGGCGTGCAGGCCTGCACTCTTGACTGACGGCGGAGGAGGAAGTGGGGATGGAGGCGGAGGGCTTGGGAGGCGGTACAGCCACGCGGACATTTGGGGTGAGGGTGTGAGAGCAAATGTGGCCCTCAACGAAAGCTCGTGCTTCCTCATAGCGCCTAAGGTTGGTTGGTTGGTTGGTTGGTGGGTGAGT
>SZWC01017034.1:16619-26917 GCA_023375785.1 Penium margaritaceum
TAATCAAGAACAGATCCACCACTGGTCCATGGAGTACTGGCACGAGGCCCTCGTTCCACTTCTATGACAGGGATAGCGCTACCAGCAACAAATGTGAGCGAGCACCCAAGCCTGTCGTTAGCCTGCTTCCTTGACCCCAGCCCATCCCATGGGGTTCCATCCACAAAGTTTGCCAACAAAGGATCTAGTCAAAACTGTTTTGAAACAGGGTGAAAGAAGAACAACAGTTGTCGAACACCGCAAAGGAAGTTAGTGCTTTGCAAACTTGAAGCGCACGTTGGGCCCCCACGCCTACTTCCCTGGGAGCGTTTTGCGGTATTCACAAAAGAAGCGCCCGAGGGTCATGCAAGTTGGGACCTGGAGAGGAGAGGGCGAGGTGTGGGTGAGAGATGTGAGGTGGGCATTCAAGCTGCTGATCCCGCGACCCCAAGCCCATCGGCATAACTTCCGGTTGCACTGCCACTGCTCCGGGTGGGGGCCACGGGAGGTGAGGAGGATATCTGGGTCATCTCGTACGCCCTGGTAAGATGGTGTGAGAGGAAGGTGTGAGAGGTGGGCCACCTTCGCTTCAGTGAGAGAAAGATGTTGCAACTCTCTGAATGAGTCTCTGACAGGGAACTCATCATGGACAGAGGATTTGTGTGCCCGGTTGCAGTGTGAGCACATGTCACTGTCGAATGACATGAGCATGGGATTGTTGGGTAAGTTAGGAAAGACGAGGCGGGGGTTGACTGACTGACATCCATGAGGCGTGACCCATGCCCCATGGTTCATGACTGTTGCAGTCCACCGTGACATTGGACCATCGGCCTGCACGCAGTTGAGCACGACCATCACAGATTCGCGGTTCGGGAGTGCGAAGCACTACTACGTGGTGTCTAGCGCCGCACTCGCAAGCATGCACTCGCTTGCTAACTCACAAAACATCGTACGGAATGTCCCACCCGCCGCGGAACGCTCAAAGCCATCGAGCCGGCAAAACAGCAATCAGTGGTTAGCGAGTTTCTTTGTACTGTGCAGCGTGTAGCACACAGCGAGCTGCGAGCAGCAGTAGCAGTAGTGAGAANTGAGGGCAGCAGCGGGATGAGAGGGGGGGGGAGGGGGGGGATGCAGAAGGACAGACACCGGCGGAAGGGCTGGTCGCCTCAAAGCGCATGAAGACAGTCAGAGCAGCGGTCAGAAAACTCAGAGATGAACCGTGGTCATTGGCAGGGCAAGAGCAGCAGCAGCAGCGACTGAGGAAACAATAGCTTCTGTCATGATGACCATATAGACAGGGAGCAAGCGCACAAGCAGTCGAGCCACTCACAGAGCAATTCTCCTCGAATCCTGCTGTCAATGCACGTGGTGTTGCGCCTGGCCGCCTCCTTCACTCTCTCCCACGCTGCCGCCTGCTTGTCCTGCCGCTTGCGCTCTGCTGCCTCCTCTCGTTCCCTCTGCTTCCTCTGCTTCTCCTCCTGCGAGCGCATGGAGATAGGTCAACATGATGCCACAAACCGCAATGCAATGCAATTCAGTGCAATAGCATGCAATCCAATGCTATGCATGGCGGTGCTATGCCATGGAATGCAGTGCAATGCCATGCAATGCGATGCGTTGCGATGCGATGCAATGCAATGCATTTTGATGCGATTTAGTGCACTGCAATGCAATGCAATGCCATGCAACACAATGCAATGCAATGCAAAGCGATGAGATGTGATGCGAAGCACTGCAATGCAATTCGATGCAATGCAATGCAATGCACTGCAATGCAAGGCAATGCACGGCAATGCAATGCACTGCAATGCAATGCAATGCAATGCACTGCAATGCAATGCACTGCAATGCAATGCACTGCACTGCAATGCAATGCACTGCAATGCAATGCACTGCAATGCAATGCACTGCACCGCAATGCAATGCACTGCAATGCAATGCACTGCAATGCAATGTACTGCAATGCAATGCACTGCAATGCAATGCACTGCAATGCAAGGCAAGGCGATGCGATCCAATGCATTGCATTGCATTGCATAGATTGAGCATGAGGGTGAGGACAAGGACAACGACGAGCATGAGACTCAATTTGATTCCTGAACGCAAGGAGGATGAGGGTGCAGGAGAAAGAAAGCGAGCAGGGGTGGTGAATATGGTCAAAAGCAAGCCATGGTCATCGGAACTGCTGAACTCAGACATCAGGCTTGGAGTCAAAATCGACTGAGGCTCACAAGTCCATACCCCTCACTGACTCACTCACTCACTCACTCACTCACTCTCTCACTCACTCACTCACTCACTCACTCACTCACTGACTCACTCACTCACTCACNGGAAAGACGAGGCGGGGGTTGACTGACTGACATCCATGAGGCGTGACCCATGCCCCATGGTTCATGACTGTTGCAGTCCACCGTGACATTGGACCATCGGCCTGCACGCAGTTGAGCACGACCATCACAGATTCGCGGTTCGGGAGTGCGAAGCACTACTACGTGGTGTCTAGCGCCGCACTCGCAAGCATGCACTCGCTTGCTAACTCACAAAACATCGTACGGAATGTCCCACCCGCCGCGGAACGCTCAAAGCCATCGAGCCGGCAAAACAGCAATCAGTGGTTAGCGAGTTACTTTGTACTGTGCAGCGTGTAGCACGCAGCGAGCTGCGAGCAGCAGTAGCAGTAGTGAGAAGCGAACAAAAGCAGCAGCATCAGTAGCGAGCAGCGAGCAGCAAGCAGCGTCAGAAACAGCGAGCAGTAGCAACTAGCAGCGAGCAGCAGCAGCGAGTAACGAGCAGCGGCAGCGAGCAGCAGTAACGAGAAGCAAGCAGCAGCAGCGAGCAGCGAGCAGCAAGCAGCAGCAATGAGCAGCAAGCAGCAGCAGCTAGCAGCGAGTAGCAAGCAGCAGTAGCGAGCAGAAGCAGCGAGTAGCACTAGCGAGCAGCGAGCAGCGTGCAGGAACAGCGACTAACAGCGAGAAGTCGCAGTAGTAGCAAGCAGTAGCAGTAGCAGCAGTGAGCACCTCCCTCCTCCTCCCTGCCTGGACCCACCCACCCCCACAGGGTCCCCCTCTCCTCCTTCGTAAGCGCCTCTCTCCACTGTAGGGCCCCCCTGTCTCCTCCGTGGGCCCCCCATCCCCGTAATCCCCCTCTACCCCACTCCATAATCCCCCCTTCCCCGTAGGGCCCCTTCCCCCCGTCCGTGGGTCCCCTCTCCCACTGTAGGATCCCCCTGTCCACTTTGTGCCTCCCCGTCCACCCCATAGCAACCTCCTCTCCCACTCCGTAAGCTCCCTCCCCTTTCCCGTAGGCTCCCCTTCAACCCCCTCTGTGGACCCACTCTCACCCGTAGGGCTCCCCTCATCCCCTCCGTAGACCTCTCCTCCCTTCCCCTCCTCCTCTTTCTCCCCTTCGCTCTCCTAGTCCTCCTCTCCCTCCTCCTCCTCCTCCTCCTCCTCCTCCTCCTCCTCCCCTCCTCCCCGCCGTGGACCTGCCCCGCCCTCCTACTTTCTCCTACTCCTCCTCCTCCCCACCTAAGGAGCGGCAATCGGGATTCGCGGTACGAGACTAATTGGCGGTCGGAAGGCGAGTCGAGACCTTAACGGGACTACGGACGTCGAGTACGGTCGACTGTCGGGATTCTAGGATCCCAAACGAAGGGTGGGATATGGTAAAAATATAGACAATAACTTCTTGTAACTGTCCGGAGCGAGGGTCTTGTGTTCGAACCCAGCAGGAAACAGTATTCTTATGGATAGAGCCAATCCTCGTCGCTCAAAACATAAAAACCGCTTCACAACGAAACCTACTTTAGACAATGAAAATTACCTAAAACCTTTGAACTGACTGAAGTTGAAAAAGGAAAGCGTTATCAGTCATAAACTGGGCGCTATGGTAGCATTCTGTTAGGAGTCATGAATTTCGGGGTTTGATTGCAACTACTAGACATATTTAGGGACAAACCGGGGGTTTGAGAGAAAAGTGTTGTTTTAGAGATACCGAACTGTGGACCACGGACGGCCCGTGAGCGAAGGTTTGGCGCACTGACCTCATGACATATCTGCCAGCGAGGCACTGCATTTGTCTCGCTGGCAGGAGCGTCATCATGGATGACCACTACTTGCGGTATTGGGAATACGGGGCTGGGTCTGCGAGTCAAACCCACAAAAGGACTAGGGTTTCTTCAGTCGTTACAGAGTTTTGCTCTAAATTACCGAAAGTCTTTTCCAAGCCAATCCAAAACTCCATCTTGTCGTCCGAAGAGTTACCGAACGGTAGCATGTTTGGGGAGCTTCAGTAAATCGTTTTTGAAGATTCACAGATAGCTGACGCGAATAACTGTTTCGGCATGATTTTCATCAAAACCAGCACTGTTCAACTGGGATTCCGTAGTCTCAGACGTGAAAGCGCAGCGAAAGTCGTGAGTGTCGCACCGCACATGTCGGGATTTCAAAGTACAGATGGGCAACTCCAGGATCCCGTTTGCCGCTCCTTATCCCCACCCACCTCCTTTCTCCTATTCCTCCTCCCCCTCCTCCTCCTCATCCTCCCCTTTTCTCTTCTACTCCTCCTCCTCTTCTGCATCCTCCTCCTCCCCTCCTCCCCTCCGTGGGTCCCTCCACCCCCTCCTCCTCCTCATCCTTTCTCCTAATCCTCCTCCCCCTCATTTTTCCTCATCACTTTGTCTGTGTGTGTACACTAGGACATTCACCCAATCACCCACAAATTTACTCAACCTCTCATCACCAACTCACCCACTCACTAAATCACCCACTCACTCATTCAATCACACTCTCACTGACTCACTAACTCACTCACTCACTCACTCACTCACTCACTCACTCACTCACTCACTCACTCACTCACTCACTCACTCACTCACTCACTCACTCACTCACTGACTCACTCACTCACTCACCTCACGCTTTTGCTTCTTCGCAGCCCTCTCCTCTTCCTTCTTCTGCCTTGCTTCTTCCCTTAGCCGCGTCCTCTCTTCCGCCTTCCTCTTCTTTGCCTCAGCAGCTGCGGCACGGTTGCGCCGTTGTGATGAGGGTACCTCACCTTCAGCTCCATAAGTGCCATCAACCTCACAACCGTCACTCCCATCGGCGTCCCCACCATCGCGACCATCAGCAGCACCACCACAGCCACCATCAGAATGGCTACCACCGCTGTCATCATCTTCATCCCCATCCTCGTCATCCCCCATCAGATCGGGCCCCATCCGATCCAGTGAAGAAGGCAAGGCCCCATGCTCCACTCCAGCATGCCAATTCCGCCTCGACCATGCCCCTTCCCCCTCACGCTCTTGCCTCTCCAACTCCATCACACGCGCATCCCCCCTCCTCCGCACATTCACACCCTCGTGAACGCTCCCCACAATGGCCTCTCCTTGGGAGGCCGACAATGAGAAGGCACGATCGCAGCCATGCGCGCCTCCACTGCCACTGCCCACGAAGTGCGCCATGCCAGTAAAGCTGTCCGGTTCAGCCCCTCCTACGGCTATCCTTGGACCTCCCACTGCATCTGTCTGGGAGGCTGACAGCTTGTTCGGCCGTGGTGGTTGGGTGGATGTGATGAAATCACAGCAAGGTCCCGTCAGCACCATGACATCATCGTCTGAGCTGTCCTCCCGTCCTTCCTCCTCATGCGCAGTGCGCTGCCTCCTTCCCTCCGCATCGTCTTGCCATCGCCTTTCGGCAAAAAATCTGCCTCCTCGAGTCCACTCATCACATTTGTCCTCGGCCCCACCATGATCCCTTTCTCTACACTCCCAATCCTCCTCCCCCTCACTGTTCTCCCGCCATGCGTGGTCCTCATGCTCCCAAGCCCAGTTCACGTCCTGTCCTCTCCAGCCACACCCCGCACCACTATCTAAACCAGCATCGTCTTCCACAGCCCCCGTCTTTCTCCTAGAGGTCAAACCCTGCCCATCCTCCCCCTCTGCACAACGGCCGGTGCGTGAAGCTTGGCCGCACAGAGGTAGCTGAGTGCAGACATGGGTGTGAGCGTCCTCTGGCTGGTGTGGAAGCAAAGCTGGACTTGCCTTCAATACGCTGCCGCTGCCCGAAGGAGCAACACTTTCTTCCGCTCCCACTCCCACTGCTCCCCCACCTACTCCTGCTGCAGCCTGCTTGTGTTCAGTCTCTGCAGCAGCTTCTGCAGTGGCAGTAGCCAGAGGAGCCCTCGTGGCTGCAGCAGACACCAAGCAAGCACAGGCCGCAACAGCAGCCACCGCTGCCATTGCAACAGCTGGTGCGACAGCGAGCAGGGCAGCAGCCGATGCAGTAGATGCTGTACTGTGTGGATGTGTTGCAGTCGGCGGGGGAGCGGCTGGGCTGGAGGCAGCTGGTGCCGATCGGACCAGAGATTCCCCCTCTGACAAATTGGCCAGAGCCGGCAGAGCTGTCGTCCCTCCACGCCTGTATGCAATAGGAAAACCAGAATCACTTTCCTTCGTTGAATGCACACCATGCCGCTCACCGTCGTTGTCTGCTCTGTGGTGGGGAGAGGGTGAAGGTTGAGACGATGGAGCACCTCCTGGCGAAGCCGACCGCTCTCCTTTCTCCTCTCCTGCCTCGTCCTCACCATCGCTCAACAGCACCACTGTAGACGCAGCGCGTGCCATGACAAGTCCTGCAGAGGAGTTCCACCTGCCAACGCCTTCATGATTGTCTTCATCTGCCTCTGGCTGTGACCCAGCATGACTGGTCACCACGTCGCCTCGTTTCAACTTGCCTCTGTACCATTCAGGTCCAACCTTGCCAACCAGCAAGGAACATCCACCACCTTTGCTGGAGGTGTCACCTGCTCCGTCCTTGCTCCTGCAAGTGACTGCTGCTGCTGCTGCTGCTGCTGCTGCAGCTGCTGCTGCTGGGTCCAGTCCAGTCTGTTCACCTTCTTCCAGGCTTGATGGTTTGCGTAGAGGCTGAGTGGAGCTGCACTGCCATGTCATGCCATGTCATGCCATGCCATACCATGCCACGCCAGCCATGTAATGTTATTCCAGCCATGCCACGCAATGCGTGTGATGTTATGCCATGACATGCCAAGGTTTTCGCACAGCAGCAACAGAAAATAGTGTTAGAAGCAACAGCTGTCGCGCAGCGCACCTGATCTGCCAAAGCAAGGTGCAGNGCTGGAGGTGTCACCTGCTCCGTCCTTGCTCCTGCAAGTGACTGCTGCTGCTGCTGCTGCTGCTGCTGCAGCTGCTGCTGCTGGGTCCAGTCCAGTCTGTTCACCTTCTTCCAGGCTTGATGGTTTGCGTAGAGGCTGAGTGGAGCTGCACTGCCATGTCATGCCATGTCATGCCATGCCATACCATGCCACGCCAGCCATGTAATGTTATTCCAGCCATGCCACGCAATGCGTGTGATGTTATGCCATGACATGCCAAGGTTTTCGCACAGCAGCAACAGAAAATAGTGTTAGAAGCAACAGCTGTCGCGCAGCGCACCTGATCTGCCAAAGCAAGGTGCAGGTCCGACAACTCCCCCACAGAGCTACAGGTGGGAAAAGCAAGAGACACTGCCCGACTTAAAAAGAAAGGTGCCTGCATCTGCGCCTACGCCTCCAGTGCCAGCGCCTGCACCTGCAGTGCCTGCGACTGCACCTGCTGTCTCTGCGCTTGCGCCTGCACCAGCGCCTGCACGTCCAGTGCCTGCGCCTGCGCCCGTGCCTGCAAAGCCTGTGCCTATGCTTCTGCTTACGTTCTAGCGCCTGCGCATCCACCTTTGGTGCCTGCAGTTGCGACTGCACTTCGACTGACTGTGCCTGCGCCTGCGGTGCCTGCACCTGTGCCTGCAATGGCAAACCCTCCTCCTGCGGTGCCTGCCTCTGCGCCTGTGGTGCATGTGCCTGCGCCTGCCACGGCTGCACCTGCGCCTGTGGTGCATGTGCCTGCGCTGCGCCTGCCACGGCTGCACCTGCGCCTGCGTCTCCAACTACACCTTTGCCTGTGGTTCCTGCTTGTGCGCCTTCGCCTGCAGTGCCCGTGACTGGGCCTGCGCATGCCATGCTTGTGCTTGCTCCAGTGACTGTCGTGCCTGCGTCTGCGGTGTTGACCCCCCCCCCTCCCCCCCACCTGGGCCCCCTGCAGGGGGCCACCCACCACCAACATGTCATGTCATTGTCATGTGTTGAAGTTATCATGCCATTCATGTCATGTCACCATGTCACCATGAATGACCTTCATACTTAAAGAAAAGAATCTATTCTTAAGCATGAAGGGTAGGGGTAAACTTCTGGTTTGGGTCCGAAAGTAGATCCAGGACGCCGATCAAGATGGTAGGTAATTATTATTGTTATTATTATTATTATTATTATTTTCTCTTTTCTTTTCTTTTCTAAAATTGGATCCATACGGGCGTTTTTAACGCCGTCAGAATACCCTAGTGATCATTAAATTCGACGACTGGCCTGTTCCATAAATAATTCGACGAACATTTTCCCCTTTTTGAATTATTTAAGGTGTATGCTTAAATTCGTCAAAAATGGGGGGGTAGTTTGTTGAATTCGACGACTGGGGCATTTGAGTTTTTTTCTTTTGACGAAAGCCGACAAGTCTCCAAACATTCGAACGTCTGGATTGAGCTGTCGATGTTTGTTCGTTCCCGGCTAGTCGGTTCCGCATGACAGGTCACGTGGCTGGTGACGCGACTGGTCAGTTCGGTGTGACTTGTCACACGGAAGTGACCAGCGGCTGGCCAGTTGTGACTGCATGTTAAGGGCACGCACGCGAAACATGCCCTGCACTAGGTTTGAACATGGTCTCTTGTTGAATGTCCTCAAACTAAGAAAGACATGCAAAGACATGCATAGCCCACGAACTACAATGCAAAACCAACAAAACGTAGGGGTAGATCGTTAAATTAGTCGAATGCATCTTTTAATTATTTATGTGGTACTTTTAAATTCGACGAAAGTCCAATTTCGACGAATTTCAACTACTACCAAAACCATTAACATCGAATTTAACGATCAGTAGGGTATGCCAGCATTTAAAACGCCCTTATGGCTGAAAAATGAGGCGTTTTTTTTACCATAGCCTGTGCCTGTGCCTGAACCTGCGCCTTAGATGCCTGCGCCTGCGCTTGCGCTCACGCCAGCGGTGCCTGTGCTTGCAGTGCCTGTGCCTGCGCCTGTGGTGTGTGTGATTGCGCCAGCGGTGCCTGTGCCTGCGCCAGCGGTGCCTGTGCCTGCGCCTGTGGTGCCTGTGCCTGCGGCTGTGGTGCCTGTGCCTGCGGCTGTGGTGCCTGTGCCTGCGGCTGTGGTGCCTGCGCTTGTGCCTGTGGTGCCTGTGCCTGTGTCTACGTCTTAGGTACATGTGTCTGTGCCTGCCCGTGCAGTGCCTGCCCCTGTGCCTGTGCTTGCACATGGGGAGCCTGAATCTGCGCACGTAGTGCCTGTGGCTGTGCTTACGCCTGCGCCTGCGCCTGTGCCTTCACTGCGTGCGCCTCCACAGCCTGCGCGTGCACCAGTGCCTGCAAAAGCTGTGCCTGCGTTTGCGTCTGCGGTGCCATCGCCTGCGCATGCACCGTTGGTGCCTATATCTGCAACTACGCCTGCAGTGTCTGCACATGCGCCTGCGGTGCCTAAGCCTGCTCCTACAGTGCCTACATATGCGCCTGCGGTGCCTAAGCCTGCTCCTACAGTGCCTACGTATGCGCCTGCGGTGCCTAAGCCTGCTCCTACAGTGCCTACGTATGCGCCTGCGGTGCCTAAGCCTGCTCCTACAGTGCCTATGTATGCGCCTGCAGTGCCTAAGCCTGCTCCTACAGTGCCTACGTATGTGCCTGCGGTGCCTAAGCCTGCTCCTACAGTGCCTACGTATGCGCTTGCGGTGCCTAAGCCTGCTCCTACAGTGCCTACGTATGCGCCTGCGGTGCCTAAGCCTGCTCCTAAAGTGCCTACGTATGCACCTGCGGTGCCTAAGCCTGCTCCTACAGTGCCTACGTATGCGCCTGCGGTGCCTAAGCCTGCTCCTACAGTGCCTACGTATGCGCCTGCGGTGCCTAAGCCTGCTCCTACAGTGCCTACGTATGCGCCTGCGGTGCCTAAGCCTGCTCCTACAGTGCCTACGTATGCGCCTGCGGTGCCTAAGCCTGCTCCTACAGTGCCTACGTATGCGCCTGCGGTGCCTAAGCCTGATCCTACAGTGACTACGTATGCGCCTGCGGTGCCTAAGCCTGCTCCTACAGTGCCTACGTATGCGCCTGCGGTGCCTAAGCCTGCTCCTACAGTGCCTACGTATGCGCCTGCAGTGCCTAAGCCTGCTCCTACAGTGCCTACGCATGCGCCTGCGGTGCCTAAGCCTGCTCCTA